>VDFB02043921.1:0-25356 GCA_007258455.2 Sequoia sempervirens
GTGGAGAAAAGGGAAGTTGAATCATGGCAATGCAATGTACTCCTTTACTAAGAAACTCCAATATGTAAAATATATGTTGAAAAGATGGAATAGGAAACACTTTGGTAATATCTTTCAAGCTAAAAACTCAGCTCAGGCCCACTTGGATTCCATATCTTTCCAAAATCATAACCATGGCTTAACAGAGGAAAATTGTAAGCTGGAAGCTGAGGCTATGAAGGTGTTGGAGGAATGGGAGTTATGAGAAGAGATATTTTATAAGAAAAAGTCTCATATTGATTGGCTCCAAGAAGGTGATAGGAATATCTCCTTTTTCCATAATTTTTCCAAGGATCGAAGGCATGGTAATCTCATCTCCTCCCTTAGATCCTCTGAAAGGAATCAACTTTCATCCTTTGGTGATATTTTGAAAGAGATTGTTTAGTTCTATTTCAAGCCTTGTTCATTGAGGACTCCCCCTGCCTACAAGGAGGAATCTCTTATTTTGGATTATATTCCTTCTCTGGTTACTAGTGAAATGAATGGTTCTTTGATCAAACCTATCTCCTTGAATGAGCTGGAAGAGAATGTGTTTTAGATGAAGAAGGGGAAAGCCTCGAGCCCTTATGGGTTCCTTGTGGAATTCTTTCAGGAGTTTTTGGAAATTATCAAGTTCAATCTTCTTGAGGTTGTGTAGGAATCTCGAAGGAACAAGAAAATGTTAAGAACCATGAATGCCACTTTTCTTGCTCTTATCCCAAAAAAGGAGCTAATTCTTTAGACCTCTTTAGACTAATTGCTCTATGCAATGTGGTGTACAAAGTCACTACAAAGTTGATAGTTGAGCATCTCAATCTGTGGCTAAGTAGGTTAATTTCGAAGGAGCAGTGGGGATTTGTTGCAAGTAGACAAATTCTTGATGGGATTGTTATTACAATTGAAGTTGTTCATTCCATGGCTTCCTCCAAAGAGAAGGCAATTCTTATCAAGCTTGACATGGTCAAAGCATACAAACATGTCAAATGGTCTTCCCTTGGTAATATTTTGAGTGCTTTACGTTTGGAAGTGCTTGGATTGAGTGCGTTATGAGTTGTGGCAGCTCTTCTTCCTTCTTTGTTATATCAATAGTGAGCCCTCTAAGCTCTTTAGTGCACCTAGGGGTCTTCAGCGAGGTGATCCCCTCTCCCCCTACTTATTTATTTTAATGGTGGAAGGTTTAGGGAGGTTTATTGAGTCTTGTGTGAGGTAAGATTTTATTCAGGGTTAGAGTTGGGGCAACAGTCTACCTCTCCAATCTTATTTACAATTTGTGGATTCATACAGATGGAAGATCACTCCCTAGTCAAACTTGAAGGTATGATAGAAGATGTTATTTATATTAACTCTAGGTTATATCCTACTGACTTCATGATCTTGCAGCCCAAAATAAAGTTGGGGGGAATACCCCCTGATTCTAGGGAGACCATGGTTGGATGTCACAAATTCTTATATCAACTATAGATCAAATAATATGGTTATTTCTAATGGGGAGCAGAAGAAATAATTGTACCCACCTATGCAACCACTATTGGAGACTGAAGATCCCTTGTGGGTTGACAGTGATATGGAGGAATCTTTGCCTGTGCTGATGATTGATCAAGCACTTGATATGAAGGAATTATCAAAGGATACTATTTTTTCCAATTTCTTTCAAAATTGATATGTTTCTAATGATCTTTTAGAAAGATTTGTTTTTCATTCTTGTATAGATAACTATCCATTTGGGAACTTTCTATTGTTAAGTGATTCACAATCACAGTAGCATTTTATTACATTACATCAATTGCTTCCACATAGCTATGTATATAGTCCATTCATTCATTCTAACACTTCTTCACCATCCACCTCACAAGCACATGTTATAGATTTACCTGCAAAATCTCAATCTATGGAAATTTTACCAAGACATACTTTAAATATTAATCCAAACTTAAGTGATGCACAAATTAAAGATTTAATTTCCATGTTAAGAAATCATAAAAATGCATTTGTATGGGAATATCAAGATATGTGTGGAATCCATCTAGATGCGTGCACACATCACATTTACATAAAGGAAGGTAGTTGTCCTGTTAGGCAACCCCAAAGAAGGTTAAACCCAATCTTATGAGAAATTGTAAAAGAAGAATTACAAAAGCTATTAAATGTAGGATTTATATATCCAATTTTTGATAGTCAATGGGTTTCCCCTTTGCTGGTAATTCCTAAGAAAAATGGTAAATGGAGGATATGTGTTGATTATAGAGCCCTTAACAAGGTACTAAAAAAGATCATTTTCCATTTCCTTTTATTGATCAAATTTTAGATACAATTGTAGGTAAGAAATTCTTCTCCTTCCTGGATGGATTTAGTGGGTACAACCAGATCCACATTGCACCTGAGGATCAACACAAGACCACTTTCACTTGTCCATGGGGGACATTTTCTTATAACATTTTAACTTTTGGTCTATGTAATGCCCCTGCTACTTTTCAAATGACAAAGTTAAGTATTCTTGTTGATTTGATTCATGATTGTGTTGAAGTTTATATGGACAATTTTATTATGTATGGTGATACCTATGAGGAAGCCAAAAATAATCTTGATTTTTTTTTACAACAGTGTGAAGATGCTAATTTTTCTGAGTCATGAAAAATGTCACATTTTGATGACAGAAAGTATAGTACTTGGACACTATATTTTGCTAAAGGTATTCAAGTTGACCCAAAGAAGGTGCAGATAATTCAGGACTTTCCTATTCTTGTTTTTCAAAAGGATGTTTGTAGCTTTTTAGGACATGTACTGTATTATAGGTGTTTTATTCAAAACTTTAGTAAAATTGTTGCACCTCTTTTTGTTTTATTAAGCAAAGATAATGCTTTTCCTTGGATGTAGGAATGTCAACAAGCTTTCAAGATTATCAAGGAGAAGCTTGTGACCACACCAGTATTGCAGGGACCTAATTAGGAACTTCCTTTTCATATTCATACCGATGCTTCCTATTTTTCAATGAGAGTTATCCTTGGTCAAAAAAAGGACACCTTATTTTATTCTATTTATTATATTAGTAAGAACTTTACAAGTTCTTAAATAAACTATACAGTGACAAAAGGAATTCCTTATTGTTTATGCAATTAATAAATTTTGGCATTACATAACTGGCTATAAAGTCTTTGTCCATACATATCACTCTACAATAAGATTTTTACTGAATAAACCAATAGTTACAAGAATCTAGTAATTAGACAGTTGCTTTTATTGCAAGAATTTGATATAACTATACTTGATAAACCTGGCCGAGAAAATGTGGTTATACATTTTCTATCCTGATTGCAATGCGAGAGTGAACATGTGCCTATTGATGATGCCTTCCCTAATGAGCATCTTTTTTCCATTTCAGTTAAGATTCCATGGTTTATCGGTGCAAACTACTTGATCACTGCAAGTTTCACTTCTCTCCATGATATTAGCCGAAAACTCTAGGCTAAGTGGTCAGCCATGGATTAATAGACTCTTGTTATGCCTTTGGGAATTGACAACGTTGTCTCGATGATGTGTAGCTAAGGCGATTTCTTTGATATACTTTGAGCATGTCATTGATCGTCTGAAGGTTATTTTGCGACAGAGGACTTGCAATAAAATCCTAATTGTTGGATATTATTGGCCTACGCTTCACAAAGATTGTAAAAATTATGTGCAACATGTGATAAGTTCCAATGTATGGGGCGACCCACACATTCTTATTAGATACCTCTATAGCCCCAATTGTCTCTTGGACCCTTTGAAAAATGGGGTTTAGATTTTGTGGGGCCAATTAACCCCCTATTGAAGAATAAGGAGTATATATTAGTTTGTACTGATTATGTTACTAAATGGGTAAAGGTTGTGGCATTAAAACATGCATGAGATACCAAGGTTGCTAATTTTTTGTATTTTCAAATTTTTACCAAGTTTGGTGTGCCTCACGAGATTGTTACCAATCAAGGACCTTAGTTTACATCTGAGTTGATTGTTGCTCTAGTTCATGAATATGAGATCCAACACCATAAGTCCTCACCATATCACCCATAGGAAAATAGATAGGTAGAAGTGACCAATTGGGAGCTTGAGAATATTCTTAAAAATACTTTGGAACTTCAAAAGAAATATTGGGCAACCAGACTTCCAAAAGCAATATGGTCATATCACATAATGAAGAATAACACCAACGATCTTACATCGTATGATCTAGTTTATGGTAAGAAGGTTTTTATTCCCATGAAGTTTGAGATAAAGACTCTCCAAACTACTTTGCAATTAGGAATGAGTCTAACTGATGCTTAGAAAGATCAAATTTCTCAACTCCATTCTTTGGATGAACTTCGACAACAAGCTCGTTTTCATGTTGAAATAGTACAAAAACAGCGTGCTCTCTGGCATGATCATTTCATCTAACAATAATCATTTCAACCAAGTGATTGGGCATTATTGTATGACTCTAGGTTCCATGAATTCAAAGGGAAGTTTCACACCAGATGGTTAGGACCTTATGATATTGAGGTTATCTATTACAATGATGTATTAAATCTTTGCACTATAGATTCTGATCGTATGGCTCTTGTTGTCAATGGGCATCACTCGAAATTATACAAGCAACCTATTTCTAAGGAAATTTTTATATCAAGTTTCATGAAGGAACTCCATATTCTTGATCAAGTTCATGTCACCTCTTCAAGTACCCCTTAGGTACTTCCAAAAAAAATCAATAAAATCTAGCAATGAAAACCTTCAGGCACTGCTAGACGGTTACAATCTGAAAACTAGGTTTCCAAAGGTTTGTAACTAATCAAATAACCTAGGGGTGAAAACCAATTTTTTAGCATCCCTAGGTGGTACATAGATGAAAACTGAGTTTCTGGTGGTTGTGTACCAAAGAAAAAAGAGAAAAATGAGAGAAAAATAATAATTGAATAAATAAATATAAACATCAAACTCAATAACATTGGGTTGCTCTCTTGTTGCCTCTGTGATAGGATACCACCTCTTTGGCCTTCATGTCACCACCTACTTGTTGCTGCATTAGGACCAATTCTTGGTACAACCAGGTCATTCTCACCACCTAGTCTTCCATCATGCATCACACACCTCCACCTCACCTACATCATTTCACAAACACTATCACTCCCTACTTCACCTTCACCACCCTTCAATGCCTATGTCAACACTACCAAATTTATCCTACCTATAGTGGCCACCTCGACACTACTTCCACATTAGCTCATTTCACCCTTTCATCACTCACATAACTCTTGTCTACCATGTCACCATCAATATGGGAGCCACATCCCTTTGCACCAAATTCTTCCCACTTAGCATTGCCACCTTAGCATTTATCATGTCCTTTTAGCCACTGGCATCTCATGATGAATTTTTAGTGGTCATCTCATCATTTGGATTACCGAATCTATTCCCTCTTGGTGCTCACATCACCTCGCTCTTCCACCACCACTTGGGATATGATGTCTTCATCCATCTTATAGAGTGTTGCTCACACAATTATTCCATGTTGGCACCCATTTCATAGCTCTGTTGGACACATCAACTTATTTTCCATGTCGAACTCATGTGTCATGTCCTCATCACTATGTTGGTATCAATATATTCTTCATGGTATATTATTTCTTTCAATTTTTCTTGATTCTATTATTTCTTGATTATTATTGTTCCAACCAAGAACGTCGCCATATCTTAAACTGTGGGGAGAAACATAGTTGTTATACTAATTTATCCATCATATCATAGTGAGTTGTGATAACCTCCCATTATGACCCTCTTCATTCACCCATGTGAAGAGATTAAGCCTCATTGAATCTACTAATTGTGGATTTAATAGCTATGATCCATTTTATTCCAATAATTACTTGGAATGTCATCATCTTGCATCTGGTTACCATGGTAGAAATTTATTTCTATGATTTCTATGTTCTTCCCCATGTCCTTTCCCCACTTGTAGTTTTTCTGTTTACTCATTGCAACTAGTCCCTTTCTATGTAACCACCATGGGTGGCCATCACATTCGATAGGAGCCCATCAGCATGTAAAATTTGAGAGCTTCCAAACAAGCCTATAAGATTTTTAATAAATAAAAATGGACTTTTATTTAAAGAAACTTGGTGGGTATGATGATGACATACCCTATGAATTTTCCATGGCATTCAATGAGAGCGATAGTTCTACAACAGTGTGAGGTATTTCTTTTCCCATTACAGTTCAAACTATAGTCGAGGTCACTAGACTACCTCTGATGGGGAGGCCTATTTTCTATTTTGCATTACCAGAACAACTGGCCTATAATGCTTTATAAAGTAGTTTCTTTGAGGAAATGAAGGGATGAAGTTAAAGGAAATTTAGAAGCAAGGGACTTTGAGGAGTTTTCTTCCAAAACCCTCGACCAATGTCTCCAAATTCATTATTTAGTGTATTATAGGAGAAGGGAGGTATGTATATGTCTTTTCCTAGCATTTCAAGTTGCTATGTCATTTTTGCCACAATGAATTGGTAAATTTACCACATTATCTCTTTCATTCCATCATGAGAATGTGCTTAGAGGTGAAAAAAGGACAGTCATTCTCTAAAACACCATGGTTTAATTAAGTTAATTGTTATGGAGGGTTTAAAACAAACTAATCCCCCAAGTAGTTGGGTTGATTTTGTTGGCAAAAATATTTTTTCTGATGTTTCGACTTTAGATGGTGAGCCAGAAGCTCATGAAACTGAAAATAGCAATAGTGAGAGTAAATCAGAAAGATGAAACCGAAGACCCTAGACATGACACTACAAAGGAGGATCATGAAACCGACAACCTAGATAATGAAACTCTAAGTGATAATGTGGGGTTAGACAAAAATCAAGAAGGCCTTGAACTTAGGGGTCATGAGAAGGGAAACCAACATAATGAAATTTACAATCTGCAACAAAATGTATAGGAAAGTGTAGAGGATAGGGTTGAGTCAAGAGCTCATACTTCCGAAATGAGTAAGACTAAGGCACCCACCACAACACTTACTCCTAAAGAAAAACCCTCCTATAATACTAGGAATAAGAGAAAGCAAGAAACAGAAGAACCTTTTGCCACTAGATTGTAAAGATTAGCCCAAGTTGCTTGTGCTATGTCTCAAGAACAAAAAGAACTTGATGTTGAAATTTTAGCCACCTGTCTTTTAAGAGGCAAGGATAGAAAAAGCTGAGAAGAAAGAAGGAAAAATAATTAAAATAAAAAGGAAATACAAATGAGAAACCAAAATAAAATTGAGATGCAAGAGAGTTCTTTTGAAGAGCAAGAGGAGTAGGAAATTTAGGAAGACAATATCCTTGATACTCCTACTAAACCTCATTTGCAGAATGAAGAGGAGAATATATTTAGTCAAGATAATGTATTTCCTAAGGAGAATTTTCATGAGCAGTATGATGATTCTCCTAGCTCTAAGGATAGAAATGTGCCTAATTAGGATGAGGATGTCCTTTTCAGGACATATGGTAATCAACCATCATTAGATCCTCTGCCAAGCAATGAAAAAAATTTATTGGTTCAAAAAACCAATACTTCACATCATATTTTTGGTCCTCGTGAGAAATATACTGGTAAAAGAGATGTAAGAATTAGAGGTATAGTCAGTATTCCTCCTATCTTGGGTTAGTGTCAGGAAGGTGATCCCATGACTAATGTTGTAGAACCAATATCACAGGAAGAGTCACATATTTCAGAATAATTTAGTGTGAATGGATAGTTTTCCAAGAAACAAAAATAAATTCATAGTTTACGTGCTAGGGTGAATCATTTAGAAGTACAAGTCCAGTCCCTCTAGATTTGGGAATGACAAGCTAAGAATGGTTCAAGGAACCAATTGGGGAAATTATCTCAACATCGAGTATTGGATATGGCAGCCTATATATCCCTGGAGAAACACCACCATATAGTGGAAAACTTAAGAAATATTGTTGAAAAGGAAAAAATGGATTGTTATATAGCCACAATAGAACATCAACAACCAATTGAAAATCTGAATGTTTCATGGGAATAGAGGGTTGAAACAAAATATAAACCCATAGCCAAACATCAGCAAGCCATTAGAAAATTGAAAGCCTCTATGCAACAAAGTCTCAGAGAAAATTACATAACTTTGGTTGAACACCAGCAGGTCATTCAAGATTTGAAAATCAAATGGGAAAAAGAGATAATGACAACACTGAAAAATTTGATCAATGATCCAACTAAGACTATAAGTCATGCATGAGGACATGCAATGTCTTCATCTAGGGGGGAAATGATGAGCTAAAAGTTTGTCTAGTTTTACCATTAAAATCCTAACCTATGTTTTAATGTTTTCCCTAAGTTTCCATAGTGATTTGATAGAATTATAAGAATTAGAATGAATTAAATGATATAATATATCTTAGGAAACAACCAATTACTTAACACTATTATTGATGAATTATGTGCCAAATATAGGCCTCTCATGATCTTGGGGAAAAAGACAAAGATTGCTTGTGAGGATTATTGAAGATCTTATGTAGTTGATGTCCTTTGCATTATAATAGTAAATTAGTTTTGGCCTTTAGAAGGAATGGATGTAGACCACTTCATTCTTTCTTGTGTGTTCAACCAATTTGGATGTTTGTTAAACTCTAAAACTGTGTGTAATATTTAGGTAATTCAACTTCATGTAAAAGACTATATAAGTTTCCTTTTGTATCAAACATTTCCAACTTTTGAATGAAGCAATATAATACTGGTAATATTACTACCTAAGCTGAATGTGAGAACTTGTTGATTACTTGCTTCAATCGACCGATTGGAAGGTAGGGCCCACTCTTTAGCTAGTAGTTAATTTTTTTTATGTTATTTATTTGTGAGTATGATTTATGTATAATTCAGTTATTGTTATTTATTTGTGAGTGTGGTTTATGTGTTAATTGGTTTATAACATTCTTTTTAAGCTTGGAAAAATATTTGGGATTAAGAGTCGTGTTTTTTGAGATTTATACATGTTGCACAGTTCTTGTTTCCAGATTTAATAGGTCATGTTGCTAGATTTAACAAGTCCTATTACCAAAATTCTACCAACACAAACTGCTGCAAATTCAAAAGTTCTTTAGTCTCAAATAGATTTAGAAGTGTTCAATAAAAATTGAGTTAAATGTAATAGACCTTAAATATGTTAAAATGATTTATTTAATCTATTGATTTAAGATATTTGATGCTTTCAAATATTTTTTTTTAGGAGTACAGTCTAAGAGTGTTTTTAAGTTTGTTCTTTTAAGCATTTAGATTTGAGTTTTGATTCTCACATAATACATTTCATCTCCTTTTAACTTACTAATTTCAGCCCCTTTGGTACATAGCCACAACACCTTTCATGAGTTTATGATCCCCAGATTGACATTTAAGAACAAACTAAGGAAATCAACATGAAATTATTGAGGATTGATTCAATCATATTAAGCCAATTTGATAGAATTACAAGGATAATTTATCCTCAATATTGATCCACAGTTTTTTTGAAACATTGGGTGGATTTTGGAGTGTGGGGTTTTTCTCTCGAAAGGGTTTTCCCCACATAAATCATTGTGTTGTGGTATGCATGATATTTATGTTTATTTATGTTTAAGTTTCTATAATTGTTGTAAAGATCTATAAAGTTTTGTATTATCATCCTCTCATGATTAGTGTAGGAATTTCTTCCACTACCTTAGCTCCCTTATAGTGTGCATGAATATTTTGGGAGAAATACCACCTAAGAATGTGGTCTTCACATTGACAAATCGAAGGCTTGGTTTTTTGAACATCTCAAAAAGGTTGGATCGCTTTTTGGTGTTAGAGAATTGGATAGACGCAAGTGACTGCTTAGCATCAAATATATTGCCCTTATCATTGTCGGATCATTTCCCTATCGAATTGGATATGTCCAAGATTCTCCACCTAGGAGAAGTTATTTCAAGTTCAAAAGCATGTGGTGGAGGTGCCTAGAACTGATAGAGTTAATTGGAGGCTGGTGGAAGGAAATTTTGAAGCAAGGAAGAACAAAACACTATATCTTCACACAAAATTTGGTGCATATAAAGAAGAGATTGAGGGAATGGAACATGCACTCTTTCAATTATATTTTCTTAGAGAAAGAAAGGGTTGAAACAGTGTTGGAGGTGTTGAATGTAAAGGTAATTAAGGATGGTATCTTTAATGAGGATTATTGCAAGGAAAAGGAGTTGCTTGTGGGGCATGTTGAACTACTAGTGGAAGAAGAGTTGTATTGGAAAGCGAAGGCAAGAGAAATCTGGCTAAAGGACAAAGATCACAACAACAACAAAATTCATAGTTTTGTGAAGGAAAAAAGATTGATGAATAGGATCTATGAATTTGAGAATAGAATAGGAGTAAACGTATCTAAATATGAAGAAATTGAAGTAGCTACTATCAAACACTTCAAATCATGCCTGGATCATCCTTCATCGCGGCCAGTCATCAGTATCGTGGCAGGAGGATAATGAACAACATAATTCCTTCCAATGAAACCATACACTCTATTTGACATGCATAAGGCAGAAAAGCATGGCGATAAAGTTGCATGTGAGTAAAGTGCATGATCGAGTGAGTTTGTGGTTCTTGATGGAGGTTATGAAGTGTTTCAACTTTTGTAGAGCATGGCTTGAGTTGATGTTCTTTTTTGTCATCCCCTCAATTTTTTATTATTGTCAATGGCTCTCTTTATGGTTTCTTTGAACTATCAAATAGCCTGAGACAAGGGGACCCTTTGTCTCCCTTCTTATTCATGGTCATGGTGGAGGCTTTGGGGAGAATAATAAGAGCTAGAAGAGAGGAGGAAAGTTGGCGTGGGGTGTATGTGGCGAGAGATCTTTATCCTCTCACTCATGCCCAATTCATGGATGACACAATGGTGTTTGGGGAAGAAAAAATGAGGGAGGTGGATGTGGTGAAGAGAACACTAGATGCATATGCTAAATGCTCAAGGCAAGTGATTAATAAAGAAAAATCAAATATCTAATTCTTCTTCACTAAGAAATGGCTACAAAGGAGATTTGCACAAACACTTGGTTATTAAATTGAGATGCTACCTTCCAAATATTTGGGGGAACCAATTTTTTAAGGTGTCAATAAGATGAAATTATGGAAGGATGAGGTGGATAGATGCTCAAACAAGGTAGCCACTTGGAAGGGACAATGGTTGTCCCTTGCAAGAAGAATTTTGATGATTAAGACTGTTGGCTACAGTTCCAATTTTGTTGGAAATATGGAGTCTTTTAACATGAGCATGAAGTATATATAGATTGATCTAGCTATTCTTGTGTTGTCATTGATGTCAACATTGTGACAACAGTATGGGAAGCTTATTTAGTATACTGGAAGCTAATCTCTACCAGAAGTGTTCTTTTCTGATAAACCGATGCATTGGTTTTTGAGTCTGAAATTCACCACAAGAAAATATATGAATTTGAACTCTTAACCGTGTTATCATGACTCATTCAGATAGTTATGTCCAGGATCTTGAGAATTTTTGTGATGAGAGCATAAAGTTATCATTGACAGAGTTTAACTCTGTACTCTATAGTTGTTTCATTGCTCAACATATCAATGTGGTAGACTCCACATTTTCTTAAGAACATTCTAATGTTGTGGTTCTAATGGTAGACTCTCTAATGTTAATGTGATGAGAAAATAAAGTAATATTAGATCTAGAAGGTGTTTTCTTTGAGAAGTGTATGTTGGTTTGGAGTTTTTGTGATTAGGTCCTAGTCTTGGCCAACCTAACATATGGCATGCATTAAGAAGGCTAGATATACTTTGTAGATGTTTTATATAGATCTATGCTAACTTGATATGATGCACTACATGGATAAAAATGTTTTAAATCATATATTGTACTGAAAAGAGTGTTTTTGAGTGTTTTGTTTTCATCTAATTAGGCTAACCTAATTGATGAATGAGATATACTTGCATATATATGTAAGACTCTTTGAAGGTGAAATTGTGTGTGGAGTGAGGAGAAAAAAAGTGTAAAGGTGTGAATATGGAAGGAGAAAGAAGAGAGGTATGGTTAAGTGTGAAGAGGATTAAGGAATGTTTGAATATGCGAGCTTAAATGATTTATTAGTTGAGGATCAAAAAATATTTGTTGAGTGGCTCTTGCGCTACTTATTTAGAGCTTCATTGGAACTAAACCCTACACACAGAAGGTGTATTCCATCAATTCATACTCTTGACAGTAAGCCATAACTTTTGTATCTTGGCAGTTAGCAATCTTTTGTATTTAGGTTGTGATCCTTTCAAGGACAATGAGTCCTGGCAGTGAGTCATGTAATATACTGTATCTAAATATAATATATTGTGAGCTAATCCTCGCCATGGTTTTTCCCATTTTGGGTTTTCCACATAAAAAAATCCTAGTGTTCATGTGTGATGATGCATTGTCTTGTTTCCATGTTCTCTCTTGTTGATTTAGTCAAATTTTTTATAATGTTTAGATGGATTTTATTTGAATGGTTTTATGGAATACTAATTCGTATTTTGGATATTCAACAATTGGTATCAGAGCTCGGTTCCTCTGAAGAGGCCTAACAACTTGAGTAAGGTCCCGGATTTTGAATATAAGAATTTTTTTCCTCCAAAAGTGATCTTTCTAGTCATTCAAAAGAGAATCAAGATCTGAAGAATAAGCTGAAGGAAGCAAATGATTGTATCAAGAATCTAAGCAGAAGATATGAAGAATCATATGATCAATTGAGAAGGGAACATGATGATATCATCGGTCTACTACAACAATTGGAAGAAAAGAAAAGGATTGAAGACTTTCAAAAAGTTTAAATTCAAGAGAAGATAGATGAATGTGTCAAGCTCAAGCAAGAAATGCAAATTTAGAGATCAGATTTGGAAAAGGAAAAAAGTTTTGAGGATAAATTCAAGGTAAGCTATACAACTCTTGATGAGTTGATTATTTCTCAAAGACCTACAATGGATAAAAGAGGTTTAGGGTTTGAAGAAGGACAAAGTTAAAAAATGAAGCAACCTCCTGACAAGAAGACTCAATGCAAAGATGGATAAATCAAGGACTTAAAAAGAAATTTCAGAAGGATTCCCTTCATACAACCTAATGATCAAAGGTACTTATCTTTTATTGATTTATGTTATTCTTGCAATAAATTTGGACATAGGACAAAGAACTACAAAGGTAGAATCAATGATACTTTATCATTCTCTAGAAAATGTTTTAAGTACAAGAAGTTTGGAAACAAGGCTAATTATTGTGAATATAGTTTGAATTAAAGAAAGTATGGAAGGAAGAATGTTATTTGTCATGAATGCAGTAATCCATAACATTCTACTAGAGATTGCAGAAATAGAAGGATAAAAAATAACTATCCAACAAAGAGGCATGAACCAATCATTGATCTGGAAGATGTAAGAAAAGAAATGAAAAGAATCTAGAGAAAGGAAGGAAAATTCAAGCAAGTTGAATCAAAAGCATCAATTTTATCTATGTTATCCTTTGGTGCAAATTCGCCCATCAAATTTTGAGTCAGGCAATGCCTAAGGGGGAGAAATTATCAAAAAATTTAATAAACCTCTCATCAATACTTGTTGTCACATCATGACAAAAGTATATTTAATGTGGTAACGAATTCAAGGAATTTTTTCAGATGCATGTGTGAAGAATGAAGTTCATAGAATTTGAAAGGATGGAAGTGCACACAAATTTTGAGGTGAACTACCTAAAATTTGAAGCATTTATTGCAAAAGCATTTAGAATAAAAGAAATAAATTCAAAAGTATGAAGGAAATCATATTCAACAAAAGGAATTTGTGATTACAGAGAAGCATGTTGAGGAAGTTTGAAGAAACCAAAGCAATTCAAGTTTAGGATTTCTTAAAGAAAGAAGAAATCGAAGTGGATTCAAAGTGTGCTCCAGAAAGTTGGACATCTAATCATGTTCTTCACTGTCAATTACATAGGTATTCTACTTGTACAATCTTTTCAATTTTATGTGATGGATAATTCAAAGGTTGTGAATATCTCAGATAAATCACAAGTCAAATTGAAGAAATATTTGAAAAATCTATCAAAATAATCCATTAGTGCATTCTCTTGCATTCCTCCTAGAGTGTTACCCAATGAAGATATCTATGCATACGTTTTTAGTAGAATTGAGGAAATTTCACTGGTTCGATTAAGTATCCTATGAAAGAATGAATTGGAAGAAAATCACGATGCATACAAAATATTAGTTGAGAAGAAGTTGGATGTATGGTGGAAAGCCCATTTGTTTGAATTCAACAAGAAATATATTCAAATAATTTTGAGCAGGATTCATGATGAATCAATGTGGATTGATGAAGCTCACTTCATAACTAGAAATGCAATCATCTATATAACTAGTTTGTGTTCCTTCGGACCAGTTCCTAGACGAAAGTCTATTAGCGAACAAGAGATAACTGAGATACTAGTGCAACTCTCAAAGGTAAAGATCTTGTTTTAAGAACAATTGAAGATCTGATCATTAGGTATGTTGTGATGGTTATTGGTCACAAAAAACTTTTACCAAGCAATGACCACACAATTTATACTGTTGCTATTTACACTATTCTTGATATGGTTAGGAGTGGTATGGATTATGACTTGTGTGAGCTACTTCGAATGAATCTTTTGAAGAACTTGAAGGAAATCAAGAAGAGAAAGAAAAATACATTCTTGTAAAAAACTTTGATTGTCTACTTACTCTTTTACTTTATGAAAGGGTTACCGATAGGATAGAATGGACAAATGCAGAACCTATTGCTCATCAAATCAGGAATTTCATGATAAACCTTGGTGGTTCAGATGCTCAAGAGGCTACTCTTTTTGCATTCTTTGGAATATTTCAGCTGAGGATGAACAAAAGAACAAGGATTCCAAAAAATGTGACTGATAAGTACTCCAAAAATATTAATTTCCTATTTTCTATAGATTTTTGTTATACGGAAGCAACTAAATCCAAACTGGTGTGGATATCTGAACTAGATTATGAAGTGACTAAGGCTAAGATTGATCATTATGCAAAAATACTCTTAGACAGCCCCAAGAATCCCAATGAAAAAGAAATTTCTATGTTTAAAGCCTCTGGTAGTGCAACCGAAACAGGAAAGAAGAAAAAAGGAGTTGTTATCAAATAAGAAGTCACAGAAGAAAGTGAATCAGAGAGAGATCAACATGAGCACAAAAGCATAAATATTCAAGGAGCTTTAAAAGAATTGTATAAGGTAATCCTTGGTGCTAACTTCGATTCATGTCTATATCAATTGTGGAAAATCTTAGAAGCATGATTAACTCTTTGAAAGCATATATCTTTGGACTAAAAGTATAAATTGGAATTAGGTTTGTAGAAGAAAATTTAGGAGATATCAAGAAGACATGTGTAGATGCACATCATAGAGTGGTGAAGGAATTGAAGGGTATACAAGTTTGTGAGAAAGAAGCTAAAGAACTACTTTCTTTTTGCTTGAAATGGTCTAACAATACACTAAATTTAAGAGATGGGATAAGAGTGAAACTCGGATGAGTACTCTAACAAATATGTACATCTTGGCAGATGATAGAGATAATCAAAGATGGTCCCACATTGTATAGCTTCAAGACAAATTATTTTCCATGTAGCATCAAATAAAAAAATTAATTAAGTAGTTTGTGGCACTTCAAGATATGGTAAAACTCAAGCATATTCTTGTATCTAGTGCTCTTGATAGTATTGGTAATCTATCAAAAGTTAATCTCAGTCCCAATACTTTGGTAGGTGGTATAGAGTATTTGACTAAGCTTGAACTACTATACAAGACTCTTTTAAGTGTTAAAGAAGCATGGGAAGAAGGCAAAGCTTCATGGAAGGATACCCTGAAGAATCTCAAAGGTTCCTCTTCTTCGGGTTAATGCATTCCTTTTTTTGTACATACCATTCTTTTGGTCAATTTTTTATGCATATACATATACCGGACCACTATACGTCATTTTCCATTGATGTCAAAGGGGGAGAGATAGATAGATAGACGAAAAACATTTTTTTGAGAAGCATTAACTTTGAAAGGGGGAGTATTTAGTTCTCTTATTGGTATAAATTTTTTATTGATATACATATTGCCATCAATGCCAAAGGGTGAGATTGTTGGAAATATGGAGTCTTGCAACATGAACATGAAGTGTATATAGATTGATTTGGATGTTCCCATGTTTTCATTGATGTCAACATGGTGAAAATAGTACGAGAAGTTTATTTAGTATACCAGAAGCTAATATCTACCGGAAGTGTTCTATATTGATAAACTGGTGCGTTGGTTTTTGAGTTTGGAATTCACCACAAGAAAAGATATGAATTTGAACTCTTAATCATGTTATCATGACTCATTCAGACAGCTATATCTAGGATCTTGAGAAGTTTGTGATGAAAGAAAAAATTTATCATTGATAGAGTTTAACTCTGTACCCTATAGTTGTTTCACTGCTTAACATATCAATGTGGGAGACTTTGCATTTTCTTAAGAAGAACATTCTAATGTTGCGGTTCTAATGGTAGTCTCTCTAATGTTAATGTGATGAGAAACTAAAGTAATATCGAATATAGAAGGTGTTTGCTTTGAGAAGTGTATGTTGGTTTGGATTTTTTGTGTTTAGGTCCTAGTCTTGGACGACCTAACATATGACATGCATTAAGAAGACTAGATATAATTTGTGGATTTTTTCTATAGATCTATGCTGACTTGATATGATGCACTACATAGATAAAAAAAAAATTAATCATATATGGTGTCGACAAGAGTGTTTTTGATTATTTTTTTCATCTAATTAGGTCGACCTAATTGATGAATGAGATATACTAGCATATATATGTAAGACTCTTTAAAGGTGAAAGTGTGTGTGGAGTGAGGAGAAAAAAAGTGTAAAGGTGTGAATATGGGAAGGAGAAAGAAGAGAGGTGTGGTCAAGTGTGAAGAGTATTAAGGAATATTTGAATATGCAAGCTTAAATGATTTATCATTTGAGGATCATAAAATATTTGTTGAGCAACTACTGTGAGAAGCACTACTTCTTATTTAGAGCTTCATTGGAACTGAACCCTACACACAGAAGGTGTATTCCATCAGGTCACACTCTTGGCAGTGAGCCATAACTTTTTAATCTTGGCGGTTAGCCATCTTTTGTATTCAGGTTGTGAGACTTTCAAGAATAGTGAGTCCTAGCAATGAGCCATGTAATATATTGCATCTAGATATAATATATTGTGAGCTAATCCTCACTGTGGTTTTTCCCATTTTGGGTTTTCCACTTAAATATCCTAGTGTTCATGTGTGATGATGCATTGTCTTGTTTCCATGTTCTCTCTTGTTGATTCAATCAAATTTGTGATAATGTTTAGATGAATTTTATTTGAATGGTTTTATGGAATACTGATTCAGTATTCCAGATATTCAACAATGTTAAGTCATGCCTACCAATGACAAAAAAATTAGAGAACAAACTAAACAGAACGATGAAGAAGTTTCTTTGGGAAGGTTCAAATACATAAAAAAGAATCCCACTACTTCATTTGGATATAGTGTGCAAGCTGACAGTTGAAGGAAGGGTTGGTATCAAGAATTTGGGTAACCATAATAAGGTAATCAGTGCTAAAATCATCTAGAAAATGTACACAAATCTAGATACTCTTTGGTATAGGAACATGAGAAGGAAATACTTGGACTCGGATAAGCCTAGCAAAATTTTGACGATGACAAACTCTATGGGGTGCTCGGCAATATGGAATTCCTTGTGGGAGTGTAGGCCAATAATCTGAGTATTTGACCTTGTAGATCAAGGATGGAAAATCAATGGAATTTTGGAGAGATTTGTGGGAATTTTCCCCCTCGTTGGGTGAAATAGAAGAATTAAAACCATTACAACAATTTCTTGAGGGATCAATGGGGTCAAAGGTTTCTGACTATCTTATATCAATGGACAAATCTGCCTCCCAACTATATAAATAGATCAATTTGAGTGCATTACCTAGGGAGGAGGTGTAGAAATCCATTTTACAAGAGGAATTGAGTAAAAGGAGGATCATCCCTACAAAAGGAGAAGACAAAATTATTTGGTGCACAGCCAAATCTAGATAGTATTCGACCAAATTGGGTTACATGATTTCACAGTTGCAATCAAGTCATGTTGGTTGGAAGACTAATTTGTGTTGGGGAAGGTCTATATTGTTGAAAGTTGGGGCTTTCTTATGGATGTATATTCATGAGAGAATCTTGACTGGGGAATGTTTGCATAGTATTGGTATTGTTGGCCCTTCACAGTGTGTCTTGTGCAAGAAAAATGAAGAAACTTTGAACCATATTCGCCTTAATTTTTTATTTGTGAGCAAGTGTTGGGATAGTGTTCAGGAAAATTTAAAGTTTTCTGGCCTGAGGAATGAATACCTTGGGGAATTCCTCTATGGTTGGTTGGCTTACAATGGGTATGCATTATGGGGTGCTATATGGCAGATGATGCCATCAATGGTTGTGTGGAAAATTTGGAAAGAAAGGAATAGACGAAGATTCAATGATATGGAATGCATTGTTGCATAAGTGGTATCAATCTCAAGGAATGGTCGGCCCTAGTAACTCCTCATATAGTTTAGAATAGAATGGGAAGAAAAGGCAAGAGGAAGCAAGCAAAATGGTCTGCCCCCCGTGTCGACGACTAAAAATTAATTTTGATAGGGCAACAAAAGGCAACCCGAATAGAGCAGGCATAGGCTAAATTATGAGGAATAAAACTAGAAATATGCTATGGTCAATATTAGATAATATAAAGGCTCTTAGCATTTTTTTTAGATTGTAACATTCACCTATTTAGAACTAATCAACCTTTCTAATAAATAGAATATGACTTTGCAACACAAAAAATCATGGTGTTCCAACGGCTACTTTCCAGACACTGACTGGCAATCATGCAGGCCTCCTGGCTATGGCAGGTAATCATCGGCACTGAATAAGCATGTGCAATATGGACATGATAAAAAAATCCATTTAGGTTTTGTCGGGCATAGGTTTTCTAAACCTAATTGGGTTGTGCTCCACTCTCAGAGACATTTAATTTGAAAGAAGCAACCAATTCTGGACATATGTGAATCAGATACTCAATATAATGTGCCAAGAATGATCGGCGAGGCTTTGCTCAATTCTCTATTGGGGATGACTCGCATTTTCTGGATAGATGTTACAAAGATACAGAGGCTAACTTCAGGACATCTAAACATGTAGTGCATCAATCTTATTCTGGTGGGAAAAATCCACAAGGGCATCAATCCAGAGATTTCCAAAATAATGCAGGAAACACTAAGCATGGACAAATAAATCATCCAAAAAGGGATTCTCAGGTTGATTTCGGATTCCAAATTTGTGTTGGAAACACTAATCATGGACAAAGAAATCATCCAAGAAGGGATTCTCAAGGTGATTCAGATTTCCAAAATCTTGTGGGAAATACTCATCATGGGATTGTTCAAAAGGAAGGTTCTAAAAAGGTAGATCATGTAGCTAACTAGAATGATCAAGAAAAGATCAATCCTCAGAATGTGGGGCTCAAAAATCATTAGCAAAAGTGAAAAGAGATTTCCCAAAGGAGTAATGAAAACTCTAGTGCAGATCAACAAAGAAGCATTCTACGTATCTCCAAACGTAAAAGGAAAGTAAGGGAGAAAGAAAAGAAAGATCAGAGGAAGAAACTAGTCTTGTAGTGGAAGCTCAAAGAGAAGCAAGAGGCTCTGGAGAATAAGTTTGTGGAAGGAGGTAGATAGACAAAAGAACATATCCATAATTTGGTCTCTATTACTTTTTCTGAGGAAATTTTGTTCCCACAAATTCAAAATCTGTGAAACTGGGCCTTGATTTGTAAGTTCTGGCACCTTTCTCTTGAAATTGATAAGCTACAGGATCTATTTTTTGGTGATTGGGAAGGGGTTAGCAAATTCTTCTATCTGGATAAAGCAAGAGGAGTCTTTATAGTGATTTTATAAAATAAAGCTCAGAGAGATAGTATATATAAGGTTAAATCATGGATTTATCAGGGTTTAGGTTTATTCCTACAACCTTTGGTTCCTAATTTCAAACCTGAGCAATTTGAAGTTAAGTTTGTTCCTTCGTGGATTTAATTGCAAGATCTTTCCCTAGAATATAGAGAGCTAGCTTTAATTGAATTTATAGCAAATAAGTTAGGGATCTTTCTTAAACATGATAAATCCTTTTTTTAAAACCCTTCAAAGCTAGTTAGAGTATGTGTCTTGTTGGATGTCACAAAAGTGACTCCTAAACACATTATTCTAAAATCCAAATATGGGGAGTGGGATCAGAATATTTTAGTTGAAACACTTGAGAATGTATGTTCTAAATGTTACGACACTGCACATTCAAGTTTTGTCTGTCATGCAATGGATGAGTCCATGATGTCCCCATTGGATGAAGGTAGAGAAAATGGAGATCTTAATTAGGAATTCTCCTCAGTTACTAATAGAAATGACTTATCAAATTTGGATGAAATATGCAATCATAATCAAAAAAATAAAGATAAAGGGATTCTACATGCTCATGTCATAACTGATTTGGTAACCTGCAAACAAACATGCTCTAAAAAGGAGAATAACATGAATGGTACTTCCAAATTGTTCTTGCAACATGATTATTTTTCTTCTGATTCTGAGGTTATATTTTTCTTTAAGCTTCCTCGGGGTGGGTTTTCAATCTCAATAAATAAGACATTCCAGCAAGGCCCATGGATATCCCTAAACAATAGTATTGTAAGTGGTCTGAATCTTTACACACCTAAAGTCAAACCTCTCATCTTTTCAAGTGGATGATATAGTAAACCGTCTATTGTGTAAGGGTGTATCAGCAAAAAGCAATCAAGAAGACAACCACTGTAATGAATATGGGAACCAAGCATGGGACCTTTTTTAGAGTAAGGGTCCTTTAACCCATTTTGATGAATTGGAATACTTCATTGATAAGATTCTATACTTAGTTGGCTATGAAAAGATAGAAAAAATTGCAGAAGTGCTAAATGAGAAGGATACTCCTAATGATAGTAAAGAAGAAGCTTTTTAGTTAGCAGGTAACAATCAACTATCTGGAAAGATGTCCTGCTTGAATAGTGATGTGGCTAGGGTAAATGACTCATTGCAAAAAGATCAAGTGAATGGTCAGCTGGAGGATGGGAATCTATATTTAAAAGTTGAGGGTATGGACATAGACTTGAAATAGAAGACAAGAGCCCTGATGGGGATTTTGATTACTCCCAACCCTTATCTATAGTGTAGACCCCAAGTATAAATCCTGTGTTGATCAAAACTCCAAGCAAATGTGGAATAAAGTCTCATGTTACTAAAATGAAGGAATAAATTGCTACTGGTGTGCAAACTACTCTAGATTCTAGCCTGGTTGCATCCGCAAATAAGCATCTGAGGAGAGCATGTTGCTCTCCCCGGCCACAATGAAGATACTTTCATGGAATGTCAGGGGTGTCAATAACCCTGACAAAAAAACTCAAATCAAGCAACAATTGGATGCTTGTGGAGCAGATATAACTGTGTTGCAAGAAACAAAAACTTCAGAGTTAGCTTATGGATAATCAATTCAAAAATGGAAAAATTATCAATATGTGCATTCTCCAACACAATGTGCTTCAGGAGGTCTCTTAATTCTATGGAATCCAAAATTAGTAGTTGTTGAGTCAATTCAAAATGAGAAGAACTGGCAACTGGTCAAAGTCAAGCATTTTGAACTTCAGTTCTGGCTAGTTAATATTTATGCTCCAACAGCTATAGGAGATAAAATACAATTGTGGGAAATTTTGATAGACATGTTGGATGAACTTTCAGATAAGAAAGTACTACTTGCTAGGGATTTTAATGCAATCACCAATTTGGAAGAGAAGAAAGGTGGCATTCTCCCCCCTCAAAGGGTTATGGATGACTTTGCTTCATTCATTAAAGATAATGTGCTAATTAGCATCATTCCAAGAAATGGTAGCTTCATGTGGAAAAATAAAAGGAAAGGTTTTCTGCATATTATGGAAAGATTGGACAAGTTCCTAGCATCATCAAATTGGTTTATGGTTAGGCAGTCTCAGAATTCCCAAATTCTTCCCTTAGTAGGTTCAGATCATTTTTCTATTGACTTATGCATTGAAGGAGAGGGGCAAAAGGGTAAAAGAAAATATTCTTTTAAATTTTAGGGGATTTGGTTTAGACACCCACAATTCTTGGCACTATTAAGCCAGTGGTGGTCAAGTGCTCCTTTTTTCAAGGGTTCTTGGATGTTTCAGTTAAATAAAAAATTATGCTACATCAGGAAACAAATTATACAATGGAATAAACATGTGTTTAAAAAAATATTTCAAGAAAAAGAGTGAGTGTATAAGTAGTTGTCTAATATCAATGATTTAATAGTTTAGAATGGGTTAGATGACAATACCTATGAATTTTAGAAAATATTGTAGGTGGAATGGGCAGAGCTATTAGCAAGGGAGGAAATATATTGGTGGGAAAATTCAAGACAGTTATGGCTTAGAGAAGGGGATAAGAACACAAAAAAAATCCATGCATCAACTCAAGTAAAGAAGTCTTTGAATTCTATGTTCCCCATTCAATCTTCATTAACAGGTGAAGTTTTCACAAAAGAAGAAGATATTCAGGGGGAAGGGGTAAGATTCTTCTCTAATATTTTTTTTTTGTCACGACTACAAATAATGAGGAATATGCTCCTAAGTATGTTGAGGAGCTACTTGGAAATATTCCTAATCTCCTTCATCAATGTTAGAAACCAAGATCTGAAATGCAAACCAGAAAAGCCTTCCACAGAAGAGAAATAGAAAAAGTAGAGCTATTGCAAAAAGATGTGCAACATAATATTATTCAGGAATTACTAATTACAAGAAATGATTTTCTTTATAAAAGCAAAGATCGTAACCTAATCTTATCTTGAGCAACAAGATAGGCTCAACAAGACTGGATGACAAATTAACCTAGGAATAAAATATTACAAGTAAAAGTTATGCAAGTGTAATTAAATAGTAATTACTAACAATGGGAGGATAATGATCAATTGTTGACCTTTTTCGCAGGAGATTAAAGGTTGTTTTCCTTTCCACGACAAAGCAAGCAGGTCGGATGGTTTCCTAGTTTAACAAAGCTCATTTGGGGTTTTGTTGGATTTGATGTCTTGTTAGCACTAGAAGAATCTAGGAATTTAGGGTCAATGCTGAAATAATTTAACACAATTCACATTGTTGTTATTCTTAAATTCAAAGAGCCAAAAAAAATTGCAAAATTTAGGCCAATATCCTTGTGCAACACTATATACAAAATCTTCACCAAATCCATTTATCTCAAGTTGCAGCCTATCATACCAAAAATAATATCTCATGAACAAGGGAGTTTTGTTCCTGGAAGGGAGACACTTGAAGGGGCACTCATAGCCCACGAAGTGTTGCATACAATCAAAGACAATGCTTTGTCCTCTTTCATTATCAAGCTTGATATGAAGAAGGCATACAACATGGTTGATTGGGACTTTCTAATGTAGGTCCTACAAAGGTTTGGTTTTTCTTTGAAATGGTGTAAGTGGGTTCACTTGTGCTTGTTAGGAGATAATTTTTTTAGTATTGATTAATGGAACTCTAGATGGATTCTTTAGTTCTACTCAGGGAGTGAGGCAAGGAGACCCACTCTCCCCTTTTCTTTTTATCATCATGGCAGAAGCATTGAGTAAAACAATCACAAAAGCTCATAAACAGGGGCTTTGGCAGGGTGTCATCATCCCAAATACTACAATACAAGCCACACATTCTTTATTTGCAAATGATACCTTACTATTTGCTAAATCTTCTTTATTGGAGGAAAAACAAGTTAAATAGGTGCTTGACAAATACACTTCTACTTCGGGACAAAAAATAAATTCCTCTAAATCAAAAATTTACATTTTCAATACTTCCCCATCTCTTTCAAGAAGGCTAGTAATTTTTTTGGGATTCCAAGAAGTTGACCTTCCAAGTGCATATCTAGGCATTCCTTTCTTTTTAGGGGCAGATAAGCTTCATCGCTGGCAAAAGGTTATAGACAAGATAAAATTCAGGATCTTATCTTGGAAGGCAAGGTGGTTGTCTTTTTCTAGCCGAATCCTTCTAATAAAATTAGTCCTAGTAGCAATTCCTAACTATTTTATGGTTGTACTGAAGGCTCCAAAAGGTATTCTGTAGCAGATTGAGAATCTCATCAAGAACTTCCTATGGAGAGGAAACGTGGATGATAAAAGAAAGATCCCTTTGATCTCCTTGGAAAATTTGTGCACAAATAAGAATAATGGTGGAGCTAGCATGCATAATTTGTCTACAAGAAATTTAGCGTTGGGAGCCAAACTAGTTTGGCGTATGTGCCAAGAGGAAAATCTAAGGTGGTGCTCTTTTATGCAAGAAAAGTATTTGGAAAGTGACAATCCAAATAGAATTTTAAACATTTCAAACCCTCCTATTGGATCTATGATGTGGAACTTCTTGGTAACATGTAGGGAGGTAATTCTTCCATATCTAACCTAGGAGGTTCATATTGGGGAAAGTGTACATTTCTAGAAGGATTCATGGAATGGATTCCCTCCCCTATCTTCAATCCAAGAATTACCCCTAGTTGAGCAAGTATATACAGATTTATGGGGCAGTAAATTGAAGGACTATATAGACAATATAGATCCTATCTCTGGGAAAGTTGTTTGGAAAGATTTTTATTCCCCACAGATAATATCCAATTAGAGATGTATGCTTTTTAAACATCTACAGGATAGGATTGTGTTCTTATCAGGAGCCTCAAATAGATTAATTTGGGCACCTTCAAAGGATGGGAATTACACAGTTAAGCAAGGTTATAAATCTCTAACAGTTTCTGTGGCTCACTCTCAATCACATAGAGCGTACTCATTTTGCTGGAATCCAATGATCTTGCCTAAGGCTGGTAACTTTGCAAGGATAGATCTTCACAAAAGCATATTAACAAGCGATAGATTAAGTAAATTAAGCTTTGTTGAGCCTATCAAGTGTGTTTTATGTCAAGAACCTAATGAAACTATAAACCACTTATTCTTGCAATGTTCTTGGGCACAAGAATGTTGGCAATTTATCAAAGCAAAATTGAATTTTTTTTCCAATGTCATCAAATCTATGGGACCTATTTTTTGCATGGCCTTTACTATTTAAATCCTTCTTATTTGCTTGCATATGGAAAGTTTCTCCTGCACTAGTAGTTTGGAGTTTGTGGTGGGAGAGAAATAAATGAATA
>VDFB02043922.1:0-22517 GCA_007258455.2 Sequoia sempervirens
ATTGATTTGTAACTATGCACATTGAATTTGTAAAGTCATTTTATTTATTACTATTTTCTTTCAAGCATAAGTTTGATTGTAGAAGGGTTTGAAATATTGCATTATTGTTAATTAACAAAATGACATTATATGTTGCTCTCTATTGTCTACCTTTAAGTTGGTATTCTCTATTGGTGTTTGATGTCATATGCATTTCAGACTATGAGGGATGCATTTGTGATTTTCTTTTCACCCACTTATTAATTAGATGTTTGCTTTAGTAAATAGATATGCAAGACTAGTGAAGGAGGAAAAAGGGAAAGTCTTCATTAAAGATTATCAACTTAAGAAAATAACATTGGTTGTTGGTGCAAGTGTTTAGTGGTATGAGAAAAATTGATTGCTAGTGCATTATCTAGTTTTCAATCTTCTCTTTCTTTTCCATTTCCTACATTTTTTGGATTCTTATATGCTACATGTTTTATGTTAATTATTTTTATATATTCATGAAATTTTTACCTAGGATCATCAAGAGATGAGAAAGTAGTGAAAGATGGGCCACATCACCATTGCAGGACCTTCAATCGATATGCTTATAGCATGCATGAAGGTGATAATGGATCTGGTTAGAAGGTGTATCCCTGACATTATTTAGTTATTCGACTTTTAATGATTTTAATGTGATTTCATGTCTGAAATTGTTAGGATTTTGCAAGTTTTTTGTGGACCAGATTCTAGTGAGAGTAGACAAGCACACCGAGGCTACTACCCATGTTTTTCCAAGGGAGTAAGGGATGTACATGTTTTCAAGCATTTGGAATGCAAATAGCTGGGCCACTTGAGGTAGATTGGAGAAAAACAAATTGGGAAACAACTCCTTTTGTTTCTTCTTGTACAAGATATATCATGATCTAGGCTACAAAAGGGAGGATTAATTCCCTACATGTATTGCTACAAGTACTAGGAAATGGGAGGATTTTCAAGATTTTTTTCCATCACTATTGTAATATTTGTTATTGTATTAATGTATTTTTTGAAATACAAAAATTATGAGAAATTATTACATGCAAATATGTATATTCCTTAATATTCCTTGATTTTTTTCTTCCTTTCCAATGGGGTCTATTTATCATATATGCAGCTCTTGTTCTTGTTCTTTTAAAATATATATAATATTGTACACAATTCAAGTCAACAAAAAATTAGTCATGGTGTTACTTCCTTTTGGTAGTCTTATCTAAAGCATAATGGTTTATGGTTTACATTTAAAGTTAGTTGTAATGGTTTATGGTTTACATTTAAAGGCTTATATTTCATACAAAGGTGTTGGTTTCAACCTTTTGCATGAAGGAAAAGAGGTTTCACAAATTCAATCTATTGAAATGGACAAACAACTAAAAATCCATAACTAGAAAAAAGAAATACTTAGAGATGCCTTTATAAATAAATTAAACTTCTAAATTCACCCCTTGATTGAAACCTTCCTTGTTGCAATCTGAATTCTAACCCTACCACAGATCATTGCCAAAATACTTTACAATAAGAAATTTTCTCAAAATTTCTGATTTGGAAAGCTTTTCTTTAACAAGAAAAATTGACACTGACATCAAACTTCAGTAAACTACCTTCAAATGAGGTAATTACACCCTAAAAATCTTCTCAAATCTGCACAAAATCTGTATCCCTACAATGACTGCAATGAAACCATGACCACTACTCACCTGCATCTGATAACTATCCCTACTCACAATGATTGTGAAGAAAGCACTACCATAAACATGACTGCATTTGAACATCATGATATATGCATTGCATTGCTAACATGGTTACATGTGTTTTTGTTGGTTGTTGCTAGCTATCTATTTTAGTTTGTTGAGTTTCTATTTCATTCATTTCATTAGATCTAGCTTAATTTGGTTCATTTATTGCATTGTTTAATTTCAAAATGGCATTTACAAAATTTCATTTTCAGATTGTTTCATGGTGTAATCAATAAATTACGTTGTTTAGAATCTGAAAATTACATTGCATTTCAAGTCTCTTTCCATTTTTAGTATGTATAGATTACTTTTCACAAATGTTAGTATCTATATTTTCCAAAATTTCCAAGAAAAACTTTATCAATAAGCATGTTAGTCATTCATTCAACACATTTCCTAGTTATGAGAGTCTCTTAGTGCAAGAGAGTGAAAATATTGACACCCTCCTTAACTCAACACCCCTTCCTATCTCTCCTATTTGTAGGAATGATGTGATAGAAGAAGATACAGGCATAAACAATCATGATAATAATAGTTTCTCTTGTCCAAATACCTCTCCTACATGTGACGAAGGTATTTTGGTCTTAGAAGATGCACTCATTGAGAATCATGACAATATTGAAAGCTCCTCTTCTATAAACTCTCCTACATTGGAAGATATTATAGCAAAAGAGAATGAGATCATAGAGACATTTCTAAACATCACCTTACTTAATTTCCATTCACCTCTTTCTTGTGACAGTTTCTTAATGAAAGAGGATGCAATCGTAAGAAATAATGATGATCATATTATTTGTGAGGAGGATATGTTGGTATTAGATGATCAAATATTTAAGTTCTATGACAACACCACTTATTTTTATTCCCCTACCTATCCTATTTTGGAAGACATTGTGGGAAAAAGGAATGAAATTATGGAAAATCATGACAATCACCTTTGTTCTTCTCTTAGTATCTCTACTATTGCTATAGAAGATACTTCGATGTTAGAAAATCTAATCGATGAAAGTCATGAGAATATTAGTTTCCTATCTTCCCCTAGGAAAAACATTATTGAACAAGAGAATGCTATCATTGATAGGAAAGAAAATACAACCATTGATAACTCACTTACTTATGATTAAGTCATTTTATTAAGTCATTTTAGAAAAACCAATCTTTGAATGTCATGAACACCTAGTTTGTAGTTCTCCTAAAAACTCTCCTACTAGGGAGGATATCATGGTGCAAGAAAATGACAACATAAACACATTTCTTTCAAAAAATGGTGATGTAACTTCCTTAGATTATGGTGAAAAGCTGATAGTAGAATCCCCTTCATTAGAAAGAACTGAAACCGCCGAGGTTATGAATGCACAAGTGTTTGTTAGATCCACCTTGATTATTGGACCTCCTAAATACCTTGTGGGACATCCTAAGAATCCTCTAATTCTTTACCCACCCTCACAATGACCACAAACTCAAAATAAACCCAAACTTATGCTTTACCCACCCTCAAACCAACCAAAAACTCAAAACAAACCCATCCTCATCCTTGTACCACCTAAGAATAATGTGTTGTAGCAACCAAGTTACAATACCATTTCTCATACATATAACACTAGAAATAATTCACAACCAATAAAAACACCTTCAAAATCTCTCCCATTTCCTAACCCTATCTTTCTTGGTCCTCCTCGTTTGCCTTTACATAATGAAAAGGAGCACAATCTTGTTAAACAACTAAAAAATACTCCTGCTAAGATATCATTATGGGACCTTATTCAAGCCTTCCCTCATTATCATAACATGATTCAAAGTTCCTTACAACAAGTTCCTAATCATCCTAATGTGCAATCAAATGATGTGGCACCCAAAGTTGAATCTATAACACCAAACAACTAAGACATTACTTTCCATCAAGATGAGTTACCCTCGCTAGAAGTGCAAAAAAAGAATGATGCTTTCATGGCAATAGTTCAATACAATAGAACAAGAATAAAGTGAACCCTTGTTGATAATGGCTCATCTCTTAATGTCTGTAGTGTAACCCTCTTGGATAGAATTCATGTGGATAAATCAAGAATTCAACCTGATTCTTCATATATTCAGGCATTTGAAAATGTAGGAAATTGCTTGGTGTGATCACTTTTCCTATTACAGCTCTAGAAATTCCACATTAGAAACACCGATCCATGTTATGCCTCACGATCTTTCATATAATCTTATTTTAGGAAAACCATGGATTCATGCAATGAATGTGGTGCCTTCTACTCTTCATCCTATAATGAAGTATTTCTACAACAACAAAGTGTATGCACTTGAAGCTGACCCTAAATAAAGCAATTGTATAAACATTGAGAGAAATAAGGAAATCTTTTGAAAACACTAACACCAACTACACAAGTAGAACCCATGCAATAAGAGCAAAAAGACAGGTGTCCTGAACCCTTCACAATGTTATCACTAAATAATTTGGGATCATTGGATTTCACACCTACTTTCATGGGAAAATACAAGATCACAAAAAAAGAGTCTGAAAAGGGAAAAGAAAAAGTAGTAATTTCAATGCAAAATTCAAAAGCATCCACCTCAACCATTTTAGAAGAAAAGATAGCATATACAAAAAAAATTGATGAAGTTGATTATGAGCAACCACTGAATTTGAAAAGGAAATGAAAAGCTTTATGGAAAAAGGTTATGAACTTATGAAACAACTTGGTTATAGCGAAAAAGGATGTGGTTCTATAGAACAAGGTATCTGTGTCCCTATAGAGCCTAACATGCAAGAAACAAATAATGGTCTTGGTTATCATCCCTCGATAGAAACAAAAAAGTCTTCAATCAATATCAACACTATTACAAAAGATTATTCTAAGCCAACTTCAACATTATTTCATCCTTAATTAATAGACACTAGTGGTCTTGATTATTATCATCTAAAAGAAATGAAAGAAAAAGAGAAGTCTTCGCTTAATATCAATTTCATCACTCAAAACACTGATGATTCAAGTTTGATACATTTTACATCCTCCTGTAAAGGAGAGTGGAAAACATCACAATCTAAAAATTCTTGTGTAAGTATGACATCTTGTACTAAGAAAAATATATCTTTGTCACAAAATAAAGGAACACCTACTACTGATCCAGAGAGTATCTTGTCGAAACTCCTCCAAGATTGTTTGATATCCCTCCCTCAAAGAACATGAAAGAAATTTTACTACAAGATTTCATTTTGTGCATATTATAGAAGTCATGATCATTCTACTAATGAATGTAAGGCTTTGAGTTGTTGGTGTTTTTCCTTGCAACCCCCAGTCCTAAGGAAAAACACAATGCCTAAACCAAGGGATCAAGAGATTATGACAAAGGTATTGCACTATCAACACATTAGGGACAAGAAAGGCCAAAAAACAAGGCTATAATCAACCTTCTACACTTTGAGCTCCACAAAACTTAGGAGGGTTTTCCTATTCAAAGATCTGTACATATAATATGACTTGCACTAGACAACACATTGCATATTTCTAACATGTGGATGGATCTCAAGTGAATGTATAAAGGGTGTTATACATTTAATTACATTTTAAGCATGATCCCTTTGCACCTTGTACCCAAACTAAGAACAAATAAATTAAAAGAAATCTTCATCTCAAACACACAAAGGAGTTACAACTAGATCATTCCCAAGCATAACCCCTATGTTCTTTAATCTCCATGAAGATACAAAAAACCTAATAAATTAAACTTGAAAATGGAAAAGATTCATTAAGATTTTAAATGGTGATTCCCTCTAGGGTTTGCACAAAAGAAACATAATAGACTAATTCCTTGTCCATAAGAGATTCAAGATGAAATAACCTATCTAGTAATAGCCTAATCACAAATTCAGTGACCATTAAACCATTACTGCATTACAATAATGAAGTCTCTTTAGGACACAACTAGAAGATTCTTATAGATCTTGAATGCAATACAATATATTTAGCATTTGACTAAAAGCACACTTTAACTTGTTCTTTTAACAAAATCCTTCAATCCAAACACTTATTGCAACAAATGTGCAACAAAAACCATTTTAATATTTGATTATTTTGAGTAAGAACATAATGCATACATTCTAGAGACATTACAGTGTGACATATTTCATCATAATCTACAAACTAATTTTCTTTCCATTAACCAAATGGATTATAACATTGCACCCTAAAATTTGAAGTATTCCTAACCTAGAGACAACCCTATGCATAATTACAATATCCCAAGACTTGGAGAAAACTAGAACCCCTACAAATGAGAACAACTTCTCATTTTAGAGAAAAGAGAAGAGAAGATAAAAGCCCTAAAATTAATCCATGGTGGACACCTGGAATACTTGAGCTCCTTTGATCTACAATCAACTAGAATTAAGAGAATGCCTCTTCACTTCATTTTCCCTCTTTATTCTAACTTCATTTGCAATTCCTATGTAAATTTTTACTTGCTTGTAAAAACATGTTTTCTACCCTCATTTTCACTTTGTAAGTGAAAAATATTAACCTTGACTGAAAATCCACTTACTGATAGTTAAAACTTTGCTTTGTAGGTAAAATATTTACCCATATACAATCAATTTCACCGATGGAAGTTAAATATATGATTTAATCATACATTTTAAAACATTTAAAACTCTTAAACATCTATGTGCAATAAACTTGATATTTCAACAAACACTTGTCTGGAAACCATACTCTAAACGTTTTACTTGCAATACTCTTATCCTCACAACTTCTACCTCTTTGTACCTTAATCATGTAAGTACTATGGAAATAATCACAATGCTAGCCAAACAAATACTTGAAAAGGAAAAACACTTCCACATACTTTGCAACATGGAGAGAGAAATCTTATTGCAACCACTACAAAGGTCATTTTTAATGAATCTTTGGCATTTTTGGCATTACTAGACACTTGGAAACATATGAAACCATGTTAAAAATTCTTCCAAGGCATTAGGAAAGGTTTGAGCATCTTTCTAGAGGTTGCAATAATGTTTTTTAGCTTGCAAATGCATGCAAAAATCTACCCCAAGTCCAAAAATGTTCAAATAGACTTTACCTTTGCTCCTTTAAAAATAGAAAACATTTTAAAAGGTTTGATAAGCATTTGTAAGGTTTAAAAAGGTTTTAATAAAGTATTAAATACTTTAATCTTCTCCCAAAATTCTCCTTCCCGCTCCTCGATGGCTTCTTTGTTAGCACCATTTGTAGCTAGCCCACAATTGCAGCTGCGAGCTAGCGGGAAAACACTCCCATGCAAAAAAATCATTTAAAAATGCTTGAAATAATATCTACAATGACTTTTAAAATATATGCAATGGTTATTAAAATTCTTGTAGTGGTCTGACTTCCTCCCAACACTCTCCCTGTTCACCTCCCCACTTTCTCCCTACCTTCCTTTGCCATGAGCTTTCACTGGCGGGGAAAAAGATTTAATAAATTTTTACAAAGTATAACATTTGAAATATTAAATTTTACCTAAAACTTCCTCCTTTCATGTTAACTTTTTCTTTGCAAAGTATTTAAAATATTTGGGTATGTGCAGGATCATCATGGAAAAAATAGGCCCTTAAGTGGCAAAAATTTAAAAAAAATTAGAGTTAGGCAACTTGACATAAAAATTTGAATAAGTTATCTATATTATTTCAAAAATATGTTAGAACAGAATCTGTAGCAAATTGAATGTAGTTTCTAAACTACTAGGTTTATTTTGAAGAAAAAAATCTATTTGGTGAAAATTTGAAGTTTGATGCAATAGTACTTAAATTTCGGGAAAGAATAAGAAGGTGTCTATTTGACCACCCTAACCACAATAAAATGATAATATTTTTTTATAATATTTTTAGATATAAGTAGAGGACTCATGTCTAATGTGATGCATATTTTTTTAATTCTTTTCCAAGTAAATAATTATTATGAATTTTTTGTTACAACTTTTAAAAAATATAAAAACTCTTATGTCTAAGAACCTTAACTTAGTCAAAACTTCATGAAATTCAATTCTTTCTTTTTTTAATCCTATAGTATGCAAAGCATAGAATGTGCCATGTTTGATTTAAAATGTGATACCGTTTGAAAGCTATGAAGTTTTTCAATCAACCCTATCAATTAGGACTTTAATTAAGTAATTCAAATAGAAAATGAATAATAATTATTTATTAAATTCAAGTAAAGCATAATTTATATTGGTGGAAAGCTAAGAATCTCCTTTAAAACCCTTTTCATTTCATCAATTTTGGGTAAAAAAAAGGTTGTCAACCACTTACCCATCGTATCACCACTTTTTGGCCCATCATGATCCTACACATACCCATTTGCACTTTAAAACTTTATGAAATGAGTGAAAATTGAATTTTTCCTGCCGCCCAATTAGAGGAAATTCACTGTGCACTAACCAAGAACCTTGGAGCCGATAGTTTTTGGAGCGATCATAAACAATTATTTAAAACATGGGTTTTAAATCATATTTTTCCCAACAATTGATGTTTTGGTACCTCCTTTGTAAATTGACGTGTAGGATGTGTTCACCACAACTAAAAAGAATTAAATAATGCATCATATGACCTCTATTTTTTATGAAATCAGAACTGGAGATGTTTCAGACCAAGATGAGAAATGGGTTGAATTTAGAATTATGAAATTTAAAACTTTTTGAAACACCAATTTAGCCTGGTTGCAATAAAAAAATGATTAAATAGCATATCAAAACTCATCTTGGGGGCCTAAAACTAAGCAAACGTCTTACCATATGTACCAAAAATATTCTACCAAGTGGATTTACAAGATGAGCTCCGAGTTGCAAAATATTAATCAACAAAGAGGGCATTCGAGGTATATTTGACTAGATGCAAGCCTAGGCTCAGTCGACAAAATGAAAGGACATGCACTTCAAATTTGCAAAATTTGAAAGTGCCATCATGAGTAATGAAATTAAACATCTTAAGTATTGTGGTGCTCTTCCTTGTGTTGAAGCACCTATTTCCTTTAATTGATATGAATTTCCATCCTATTATGCATCTCATCAATCATCTTGGCTCATCCTTTTCTTGCACTAAGTGGGGGAAAGGGGTTAGATATAAGCCTTGTCCTCATATGGAACTTGTCGTTTTCTATTTTGGCTAGTTGACCAACTTCCATGTATATATAAGAGCAAGCTTTGGATGTGGATGACATGCCTTAAGTTGGATCGCATGTGACATAATGTGTTATCTTTTGCATTTTGGGGACAACCCCTTATTCATGATGTAGTTTCATTCGGGAACATATAACTTGGTCTAGGGCTTTCCCAATAACCTCTCATGTCTTCTACTTTAAAGATATTTCTCACAACAATGGTGTTAGCAACCACTTTAAAGTCGGGGCATACATCGACACTCATATTTCAATGTGTGGTTTTCTTTATTCTTGTGATATATCCTTTTATTGGTGATTTCATTGGGCTTGATATCCTTTGAGAGCATGATATTTCTTTGACTTGTCCTCTTTTGGAGACATTAAGCATGATGTTCCCTAAGAAGAGACCTTACATGAACTAAGCAAAACCCCTTTGAACATACCCTACACTATTTTTCATTTACAATAACCATTATATGGCCAACTTGCATAACACGCTTTGCTTGCCTGTGGAGCCATCCTATTTATTCATGGGTGTCAGGTGTACAAAGTTTTGCTTGCCTCATGAATCTTGTCGTTCATGTTTTCTGGTACCCTATTGAATTTATTAGAGGGATAAATTTGGCATGGTTAGTATGATGAGAAGCCTAAATGAGGGCATGACTTTCTCATTGTACGAAGAGAAGTTGACATAGAGGCGCGACTTTCTCACTAAGCCACCCTTTTTGGATACTCACTTAGCGGATAGCTTGAAGTTCTGTTGCCTTAGAGTGAGTGTGAATTTTGGAAAAACAACTTAGATCTGATCCACTTCATGTTGGACAAACAGTCAAGGCTTGATCCACCTCTTTTTATTTTTGTTTTTTCTTGTTTTTTTTCTTTCTTTTAGTCTTTGACATTGTATGTTTGTGTATCTTGATGTTGCATATCGTACACCTTGTGTGTGTCCCTTTGTGCTTATGTTGGTTTGATATAGGATCTTGGATCCTAGCAGCTTGACCACCCCCTTGATCTTTGTCATTCTATATCATCTGCATTGGTACACTTGGACCCCTCTTGAATGTCTACTTTAGTGTGAGTTTGAAGCAAGTTCCTCCTCTCAGGGAAAAATGTAGTGTAGGGAAAACTAACCCTTCTTCACACTTATTTTGGGAGTGAATAATTAATGATAAAATGAACCTAATTGTGCCTCATTTAGGGTGTTGTAAAGTGTGTCTTAACACTTTCACACTAATCTAGGGCTTTATTAATTGTTTGGGCTTATTTATGCCTTAATTGGTCCTATTTTATAGATCTACAAGCCTTAATAATTGTATCTTTTCATGGATAATCTTGACACATATCAATTGACCAATCATAATTCAATGATCTGGGTCATGTGTTCCATATCTGGTGATCTAGGACTCATATGCCACCTTGGGCATATGAGTCCCACCTAGGTCTTGGGACTTGATTTCAAGTTTCACATTAAACAAGACCTATCTTGGAGTTGGTGTCCTAGTTTTGGGCCATTGGGACTCATACGCCACCATGGGTGTATGAGTCCCACTCTAACCAAGAACCATTTTGAATTTAATTCTTGGCAGGATTTTATCCCCCTATATCTGATGTTGACTTCTAGTGTTGTAATTTTACGAAATTTGGTATAAACAAGTATAAATACAAGGTTATTTTATGTATAAGTTTCATCCTAGAATTTCATAAGCAATCAAGAGCACTTTCAAAAGAGTTCACAAGAGAATTCAAGAGCATTCAAAGATATATTTGAAGAAGATTCTTGTAGTAATTCAATATCCATCATCACGTCAAAGGAATAAAACATCAAGCATGTTGTTGAGCTAGTGTTGTGATGTAGCATTCAAGATCCAAGTTAAGAATTGTTCGACATCTAATTCAAGATAAAGATCTACATTCTTCATGGCCACTTCATCTTAGATTGCAGATTTACATTTCAAGACATCATTCAAGGTATCATTGTTCATGTTTCATTATTTCATCATAAGGTTTAATTACCTAAACAAGATTTGACCAAGGTAAACCCCTATCCACTAACAAAAAAAAATTCCTCTCTTTGATGTGTGATTTCTAGATCTAGGTTGAAGATCCATTAAAGAGAAAGATTGGAGGAAAGTTGTCAAGGTTTTCACAAGGTTTTCATCTTCACAAAATGTCACCTACAAGCTAGAATTCAAGCTTTCAGACTTGAAGATCTAGCAGGAGAGAAGCTACAACAAATCACTAAAGGATGCCAAAATTTTAGCCAAACCCTAATACTGGGACTAAATCGCCACCTTGGGTGTATGAGACCCAGTACATCACTTTTGCTAATTTCAGAAGATCCAAATTACTCACTAAGAGATTCTAGTTTCTGCCCAAAAACCCTAGTCTGGGACTAAATCAGCCAACCTAGCGTATGAGTTGTTGGTGCTCCAAATCAAACTAGACCAATTAATCCTATAGACTAGCCACTTTCTAATGATCATATTCAATAGGGGATTTGACCAACTAACATGAAATGGGATTAGAACACATTTCCCTTACATTTCAGGCTCTGTAAGACCTAGGGGGTGACCCTTTAGCAACATCTAAAGATTCAAACACATACTTAATGGGATATTGCTTGACAGATAATTCTCTCACAAAATTATGCTAAGAAACCTAAAATATCACTTAACATTGGCAAGATACTAAGTGAATTTCACTAACTAGCATGGAGAACATGGTAGATACAAGTACTTACAAACCATAATTGAAATGGTTTATGATTTAAAGAATTGGGACCCAACTGAAAACAAAAAAAGCATGATAATGGACCAGTGCCATGAAATGGGTTATGAAATCATATAACCAGCTCTTCATCCTACAGTATTAAACATGTTATGAAGATCTTTGCAAGTGATATCACATTATAAAAACTAGATCACTGAAGCTTTATCTGGTAATTCTTCTTACAAATCCACCTGAAACACGACACTCTTGTCACATTTGTTGAAGCAATTACACTATTCCCCGAACAATAGGAAATAATAAATGTAACTTGTGCTTCATTAAAGAAATTACATCATTCATAGAACAGAAGGCAACAATAGATATATAACTCAAATAAAGAAAATGTGCATGAAAAGACTCAAACAATTTTATTATTGAGTCCAAAAGAGCATTACAATTCAACAATGGAGATAATTATCAGCTAAAATAAACATGAAAGCATAATTCAGAACACATAGTTTAAGATTAATGACTCAGTTACAATCAACCTAGCATTACAATTCTACCTAGAGCTTCTGCCTACCTTGCAGAGCTTTCAAAAATTGGAACCCAAAATCCTTTACAATGAGAGAAGAATGAGAATAAAAGGGAAACAAAATCAACCCTAAAACCAATTTTTTGTAGACACATGGCAGCCTCTTCCACCGTTCATCATCAACAATGAAAAGAATCTCTCCTCTCTCTTCCCTTTGCATCAATTTTTTTTTCCTCAAAATTGCCTTTGTTTTGCAACAAAAATTTTGCCATGTGAGAAAATTCACTCTATCATTCTGCTATTGAAAATATTTCCTTGCCTGTGAAAAAATTCTAATGAAAACATTTTATCTCTGTTTCTGCCCCTTTCATTATGCAGCACATTATTTATTTCACTTTCCAGCTAATGTCCCTTGTGCACATAATGTTTTAAATCTTTCATTAAAAACATTCTTCAATTCTCACGTGCCTTTTAAAATCTACATTTCACTGGGCACTTAAAATATTTTACCCATAGCCTCCATATTTCACCCATTTGTCTTTTACTTACTTGCCCAACATATCCTGTGTTATTCACCTTTTACCATTTTCACTTAATATCTTTACCCATGAGTATTTTAATTTCACTTTACAAAAGTGAAAAATTAAAATACTTGCATTTGAATAATAAAATTCACATTGCATTGTCGGGAAAATGAAACTATGTGCAGCCACCATTGGAGATAAAATTTAATCGGACCCACACCTACCATGTGCAACATTCTCGCTCATCTCGCAAGAATTAAATGAGCTTTCCCTTTACATCTGCAAGCTCACGGGGAAAGATTTAATTTTCACGGGCATGCCTTAATTTTATTTTTTTTTCTCTTTAGAGTTTCATCAGGCCCCACCCCTTTCAAAATATTAAATTCTTTACTTCATCGGTGGATCTATCCTCTTAAATGTTTTGCTTTTGATAAAAAGAAAACAAAACATAAAAAATTATCAAAGGGATCCTTTAAAAGTCTAAACCCGTGCACATGGAAGACTTCACCTAAGCCCCACCTATGCCATGTGTTAGCATTTCGTTGATCACACGAGTTTTAAAGGGTGAGCACTTTATGTGCGTGATCCAACAGGCAATGACTGAGATCTAGCAGGATTTTCACCACTCTAATCTCCACCATTGATCTATTTGCTCTCCTATTGTTGCCCTAATTTCTTTTTACAGTGTATTCTTTTTTGCAATTCCTTCACGAGCATGGAAAAACCTCTCTATTCTTTCCACTGTGAGTCTAATCCTCCCACTATAACTTATTCGATGGCTCCTTCCATTCCTCTGTTTTGAAGGATTTCTTTACCCCACTCAAACTGTGTTCATTGAAAGAGGCATTCTCCATTTGCTGTGATCTTTTCAATAATCTCAATTTTATGCATTATGCTAGGCACACATTGACTCCTCTTGGAATGGTGGTTATCTCATCATGAATTTTCTATGGTTTTTTTATCATTCCTATTTTGTACATATCCTTCAATGTTGGCATGGCATTATGCTTCAACTGGGGCATTTGATGGAATTCCATTTAGTAGAGACACTCTATCTAGAAGATTGTGTGCCCTTCCTTTGCTCCCCATTTTGTGCTTTGGATGATGTTCATACCTTGCAAGTTGAATATGCTTAAAATTTTCTAACTTTTCAACATGCACTATGTGCATATGTTGCTCATGGCGTTTCATATTAGCTGCATTCAAAAGACATTTCAACATATCTATTTTATGCACATTTTGTAGATATACATTCCCTTTACTGTGTTTGATATATTTTTTATTTCATATGTCTTGTCTTTTTTGTCTTCTCATTTCAAGTGCCCATCTTTTCTTGGAGCATAGGCTATGCATTTGCTTGAGGGTTTTTAATTTTTAAGAGAAGCCGCCATGAGCGATGCCGTGCACTTTGAAGCTTGTCAAAATTTGTTTTGAGAGTGTCCAATCAATGGGATGAAAGAATTAAAATTCCTTTTGCCTCCCATTCAAATGTTGAAAATATTTATGCCCTAAAATCATTTTGAAATGTTTTAAATATAAACATTTAAAACATTAGAACTAGGCAAAAATTTAATTCCACCTGCAATCCAAATGGAGAAATTTCACTGCGAACAAACCAAAGCACCTGAAGCCATGAAATTTTGCGCTGGGGTATAAACAATTATTTAGAGAAAACCAAATTCCTCTAATTTTTCCCAACCATTAAAATTTAGGTACCTCCTTTGTAAACTGGCCCTAGGACGTGTTAACCACGACAAAAATACATTAAAATAATGTATCATATGATCTCCAATTTTGATGAAAATGGAGTTGTAGAGTTTTATACCAAAACATGAAATGGATTGTCATTAGAATTGCAAATTTGAAAACTTTTCAAACGCCATTTTCACCCTATTGCAGTGAGAAGCTTAATTAAATAACCCATCAAAACTTATCCTAGAGGTGCGAAACTGAACAGGATTGTAGATATTTGATCCAAGAATGGATTGAAAAAGGTGGCTTGGAAAAAGGAGTCACGAGGTGAAAGATATTAATCAGAAAAGTTTCCTACTCAGATTTTTCTACAACTGTGCTTGTTCAGAAACCAATTAAAACTGATCAAATCACCTCTTTGTAAAAATAACAAATGAACTCCTGGAGAGCTACCACTAGACACACTAGCTCATTATGGTGCAATGAAGATGTGTGAAAAAGGGATTAACTTGAAACATCCCTCATCAACAGATATTGAAGGTCAAAGTTGACCTCTCAGAAATGCTGTAAAGAATGCAGATGCAAAATAGGAGAAATTGCATTTGGTTTTGATCTGTTAAAAATAGAAAATCAAATTATAAGGCTCTAAAACCTGACATGGGGGCTCATCTTGGTATGGAGAACAAAGAGCAACAATCATTTTAACTTGAAACTCAACCAGTTGCAAAATGCGAGCTCAAACGGGAGGCTACTTTGCAAAGGTGAAGGTTTGCAAACAACAGAAAAATGCCAAAAGCCTCCAGCTTTTCCTTTTGAAACTCTGACAAAACTCATCGTAGGAAGCTTAAAATTGACATGCCTTCTCACATAGGACACATGAGTGGGTTTGCAAAGGGATTTTGCACCAAAATCAATAGGCACCAAATTATGACCCTCCAAAGGAGGTCATTCAAGCATATTCTTCAAGTGCACTTTTGAAAGTGCAGAGGCAAAATTTTGAAATGGGCATCTCAAATTTGCAAAATTTGAGAGTGCCAACATGAGTCTAGTGAGCATCAAAAAACAAAATTTTAGGTTTTCAGAGCTTGTTTTGACTACATCATTCCTCCAAGTGCACCTTTGTTTATCTCTAGTTTTATTATTTTAATTTGAGTTCATATAGCTAGATTTTGCATGTTACTTTACATTTCTTTTCTTTCCAAGCCTTTGCTTGGTGGTGAACCCCCTTTTTTCTAATGACCAAGTGGTGGAACTCACGATAAAAATGGTGCAAGATAGTACAATGAATGAAATTGATTATTGTAACTGCTCTAGTTAGAATTATGATAGGTGGTTGAGATGGGTAGTCAACATCATCCATGCACAATTGGTTACATTTTTTGATACTAGATCAATCATGCAAGAATGTCATTTGATGAGTATCACATTTAGGGTTTGATAGTTTCTAAAAATAGAAAAATATAGTGAATGAGGATGTTGGTATTTGGCTTGAGGTGTAGAAGACTTGTTGCTGAAGAAAGAAGAGATGAGTCCAACATAGAATAAAGTTGAATGATAGTGAGAGTGAATGTGGAGAGAAGAAAGTCCTAGATTGAATTTTGATAACATTATCAGAATTCAATCTAGGTCTTGAAGACTTTATTATTCCCTAAGTCCACTACTTAATATTTTCCCTAGCTTGATCAATGGCAATGATCAAGCTTGTAAGATTGGGCAACTTTGTTGCATCATAACATCTCTTTGCATTGCATTTTTGAAATTACTTTTCTTTGAGTAATTTGTGACGTGTGACATGTTTTTAGAAGATCAATGATCCAAGTGCTATCTATCCAATGGTTGAGGTTTTTGTTGGCTTTTAGTTGAAATCAGTTTGTCCTTGATGTCAAAAGCTTGGTGACAACATTATTCATTCACGACTCTAATTTATGGCTCTGCTCAGTTATATTGCTTTTTAGATTTCAGTTATATGATGATGGGTACTTTAGTGGTTTCATGGTTATTGGCTTTGATACTAATATCTATCTTGTTGTTCTCATATAAGCAAGAATCTATCATTCCTTCTGATTCATACAAGGTTCAGGTATATGGCGGCTTATTTTTGTCATATATGATTTCTTGTCTTTGGCTAACATGTGATTTGTTCAAGTTCAGTGCTCATTCTTCATGATGAGCATTTTTTTTGTAAAATCTTTGATATAAAATTCATTTCATCAAAAGTACACTTGTTTCTTGATGATCATTCTATAGGGAAACTTGTTCAGTTTGAATGGTGGCACATTTTAGTTTTTCTTCATGATTAGGTTTAGGTGTTATTGATTTCATATTTTTGGTGTACAATGATCACTCTATGAGAAAGATGCATGGTTCATTCTTTAAAATTTTATGACTACACATGAGTCATCTTTAATTCATTTTCCCTAGTTACTATTCAGCATTATTTACAAACCTATGAAGGCATTGTGATTTGCATCATTCATTTGATATAATTTTTTCTTTTCTTTTCACAAGAATGTGATCACCACTGGATGTAGTAGAATGTTTAATTTTTTAAAGTTGTCAGTCTTTGATAAGGTTTTGAGTCATTAAAGAATGACTATTGGCCTTGGTTAAAGTTTAAAGTCATACATACATATGACTGTCTACCTTATTCGTTCATTTAAGCCTTTATAAAATATCATCAGTCTAAAGGTTCATTTCATTGTCGGTTTTTTGGTTTAAAAGGACTATGTCCTTTAACTTAACTATCGACTTGTATAAAGGTTAAGTCACATGAGTGAATGTCGGTTTGCATATGTTATATCACTATTGGGTTTTATGTCACTTTTGTAGTGATAGATAATATGGTAGTTTCATTTGATGATGTGTCATTGACAGCTCATCATAAGTTTGGTCTTTGACTATGGTTGAGTGGTTGACTTGGCAATGACAGTATTATGGGTGTCTCAGAATTCAGAAATTATTCATTGTGTTTTGATTATTGGACTTCAAATGATTTTTTTTTTTACTATGGGCATTGCAAAGCTTATCGAAGAAGCTAGAATAGTTTTGTGAACCCTAGCCACCATTCCTAAAATTGCAAAGCCAATATTGAGAATCTGGTGAACTCTTGCTCTAGCTAGCTGGAATGAAGGAAGGAGTAGAAAGGTAGTTGTTTAACTTTCTACTGGAAATGAAGGTATTCTTGGCAGATTGTATAAGTTTTTTGTTTGACAATTGGCCGATATAAAATAAGGTAAAATCTTGACAATATCTCTGTTATTTCGAAATGAAGATTATAAAATGGTTTTTTAGTTTGTAATAAAAGAGCAGCTACAGATAACTGTGTTTTTAGTTTTGGTTACTTGAGTTTGGGCTTGAGATTTTTTATGATTTACACAAGTTTTGTTGTTTATTTAAGCATGGCTTTTAGCCATTGCTCGGTGATAGAGAAATTTGAAAGACAAAATTATTATTGTTTTGAAAAGCCAATCTGATTATACGTATTTGAAATATTGAAAATATTTGAGAGGCATATCATTATACTACTATACCTGATATTTTAAGGATTCTAATTTTCTTTTGCATTCTTAAGGTATTGTGTATACCAGTCATTTTTTGTAAGAGGTTTTATTGAAACAGAGTAACCCTCTGAATCATTCATGTTTAAGTTATGAAAGGGGTTGGTGCTCCTAAACTATAAAGAGTTGGTGCTCCAGATTGAGTTGGTGCTCTAATAATAAAAGGAATTTTTTAAGTGATTTTTTTATACCCCAAGAGGGTTTTTCCACTCAGGATAAATTTGGTGTAATGTGATGTGTTTTGCGAGTGTTCAAATTGGTTTGCATTATTGTCATTACTTGATTAATTGTATTATTCATGTCATATATATTAGTTGCTTAAAATAATCTTTCAGCAATCAAAAGAACTTGTTCAAATGTTTGAGTAACAAATCTATTGTCATAAAGTATGTGTGTCTCAATGACAAACTTTGATATTTGAAGAAAAAATCTATTTATGAATCTTGTATTGGTATCAAAGCGTAGGTTCTCATATAGGTCTAACCACCTTGGATTGTTCTTGGTCCTGAAATCTATCAAACATGTCACATGCTCAAGAAGGTGCTTCTGTCTCTTGGGCTCCACTATTTGATGGTACAGATTGTGTTCTGGAAGTTTAGAATGGATACATATCTAATGTCAATCTATGTTGATGTTTGGAACATTGTAGAAGAAGGATATACTATTCCTTCCAAAATTCCCACTGATACTACTGAAAAAAGGAAGTATGAAAAAAATGCAAGAGAAAAACATGCTCTCTTGTGTGGGTTAACTAAATATGTGTTTGTCAAGATTATGCAATATAAATTTGCCAAAGAAATATAGGAAAAAATTGAAAATATTTATCAAGGAAATGAAAAAGTTAAACATTCTAAAATTTTGACTCTTAGAGCTTAGATTGAGGAAATGAAAATGAATGAAGATGAAAAAATTGTTGAATACTTTCTAAGAATAGATGAATTTGTCAATGCAACGAGAGATATAGGTCAAGAAGTTAATGAATCTGTTGTTCAAAAGGTCATCAGAACCTTGCCTACTAAATATTAGACTAGGGTCTCTACCCTTGAAGAGAAAAAGCACTTTGACAAAATGAAACTAGATGATTTACAAGGAATTCTTACTGCTTTTGAAATGAGAACAAGTAAGAATACTTTATTAGTAAAAGAAACAACTTTCAAAGCTGAAAAGAAAGAAGATCATGTGGATAGGGAGTCAGAAGATTATGATTCAAAAGAATCTCACTTTGTTAGAAAACTTAAAAAAGGATCTGGAAAATACAAAGGAAAATTTCCTTTTAAGTGCTTTAATTCTGGCAAGATTGGGCACTTTGCAACCAAATGTCCTTATGGAGAACAAAATTCTAGTGATGAGAAACCTGATAAACAAAACAAAAAGAAGGTATATAAACCTAAGAGGAAGTTCAATTTCAAAAAGAAGAAGAGTCTCTTCTCAAAAGATGTGTCAGATAGTGAAACAAAAGATGACATAGATGAAGAGGAGTAGATCTTAGTCATGGCTGAAGTAGAACAACCAGCAACTGTAAATGACAAAGCTACTCCAGAAGAAGGAGAAATTTACTTAGAAGGTGAACTAAAATGTGCATTAAAAGAAATCAAAAGATTAAAAAGACAACTTGCTCAAGAACAAAAACCAGATCAAGAAGAGATAGTCTCTTTGAAGACTCACCTTAAAGAGTCTAAAATAATTGAAGATTGTCTTAAAAAAATAGTGAGTTCCAAAGACAAAGAAATTCAAAAATTAGAACAAGAAGTTGTTTGTCTTAGAAAGAAAATTGAAGGATATCAGAGTACTCTAAAAATCAATGATGCTCTTAGCAAATAGAAGTTAAACAAAGATAAAACTAGAGTAGGATTTGAAAAGGGTGAGTGTTCAAAAGACAATCCTAATAGGAACTCCAAATCAAATCAGTTTGAATCTAAGAAGACTCTTACAAACAGATCAATGCAGTTCAAATTTAATTCTTACTTTTATGGCTATTGCTTCTTTTGAAAAAAATTTGGCCACAAGGTAAGTACTTGTAGATTTATGGCTCCAAGAATGCCAAGGTTTGGAAAAAAACAATATTATGGCTTTGTAAATCAAGTCAGATGCTTCAAATGCAACACCTTGGGGCATATAGTCAAAAAATGTAAAGTTGATTTGCAACAACAGAAAACTAAAACTGTTTGGAAGCATAAATTTGTGAAAGGCATAGACAATCAATGCTGGTTCAAATTTCCTTCCATACCAAAAAGAAAGATACATGGGTTTTACATAGTGGTCAAGTTCAAATCATATGACAGGAGAAAAAAACAAGTTCACCAAACTTAAAGACTATGTTGGCGGATATGTAAAATTTGGTGATAACACTAGTATACTAATCAAGGGCAAAGGTTCACTTCTGCTAAACAAGTACACACCAATTTATGATGTGTATTATGTGGAAGGTTTGAAACATAATTTGCTTAGTGTTAGTCAAATATGTGATAATGGATATCATGTTATGTTTTCTTCACAGGGATGTAAGATCAAAAATGGATCTAGAAAGACAGTTGCAGTAGGAAGAAGGACCAAAGGTAATGTTTATAACCTTCTAGATACTTCTAGTAATGATAACAATTAAGGCATGCGCTTAATGGGTCAGGTAGTAGAAATTTGGCTATGGCACAAAAGACTAGAGCACATAAACTTTGATAATCTGGCTAAAATTAGTAAAAATCAGAATGTTAGAGGCTTACTAGTTCTTAACAAACCAGAAAATATTGTGTGTAAGGAATGCTTGAGTGGTAAACAAACTAAGGTTATTTTTAAATCAAAGGAATATTCCTCTACTAAGCCTTTGCAATTAGTTCACACATATTTATGTGGTCCAACTAGAACCAGATCAATTAACGGTGAAAAATATTTCATGTTGTTTGTAGATGATTATACAAGAATAGTTTGGGCCACTTTTCTTAAAAATAAGTTAGAAGCATTCAAAAGGTTTAAAATCTTTCAGAAAATGGTAGAAAAGGAATTTGTCTTGAAACTTAAATGTCTAAGATCTGACAAGGAAGGAGACTTCACCTCTCAGGAATTTGTTGATTATTGTGAACATGATATAAAAAGACAATATGCAGCTTCTAGAACACCTCAACAAAACGGGGTGATTGAACAGAAGAACAAAATTTTGAAAGAAATGGCTAGAACTATGTTGGATGAAGCCAAACTTCCAAATACGTACTGGAAATAGGTTGTTCATACAACCATATATATCTTAAAAAGAGTGAAGCTTAGGGTGAAAACAAAATACACACATTATGAACATTGGTATGGTAAGACTGCATCTATAAAACATTTCAAAAAAATTCGCAGCAAATGTTTTATTAGAAAAGATGATGATAATCTAGGAAGTTTTCAATCGAGAAGTGATGAAGGTATATTTTTGGGATATTCCACTCAAAGTAAAGCCTATAGATGTCTAAACAAAAGGCTTACAAGATTGTTGAAACTGTTAATGTAAAATTTGATGAATGGTCATTCTTTGAATCTAATGTTGTGCGGGCTAATGATGAAGAATCATAATCAAAACTTGAAATAATTCATAAAGGTAACGGGACAACAAGTCCTGTGTCTAAATCTTCATCAAAACCAGATGAACTTGCAGAAGATGAGATAGAAACTAATGCTATATCCAAACCAAATTTGAAATCTATTGCTAAACATCATCCTCAAAATCATATCATTGGGGACAAGAGTGTAGGAGTTCAAACAAGAAGGAAATTTGCACAGCTTGAAGAGCAAGATCAAATGGCAGAACATTTATGTCTTGTCACTAAATTTGAGCCAAAGAATTGTGATGAAGCTCTTTCAGGTGAATGTTGGCTCAAAGCTATGCAAGAAGAAATAGATTCAATTGAGAAAAATCAAACTTGGGAGTTAGTTCCAAGACCTAAGGACAAAAATGTCATTGGTGGAAAATGGGTCTACAGGAACAAGCTTGATGAAAGTGGTAAGGTTGTCCGCAAAAAAACAAGATTTGTTTGCAAAGGTTATGCTCAAAAAGAAGGTATTGACTTTAGTGAAACCTTTGCACCTGTTGCTAGGCTTGAATCTATTAGAATATTCCTAGCATATTTTGTTTTCAAAAACTTTACTGTTTATCAAATGGATGTCAAAATTGCTTTTCTAAATGGATATTTGGATGAGGAGGTTTACATGGAACAATCAGAAGGGTTTGTTTGCAAAGACAATCCTAACCATGTTTACAAGTTGAAAAGGGATTTATATGGCCTAAAACAGGCACCTAGGGCTTGGTATTCTAGACTGGATAGTCACTTAACCTCAAAAAGTTTCATCAGAGGTGGAGTTGACAACAATCTTTATGTCAAAGTTGAAGGTACCGATATTTTGGTTGTTGAAGTTTATGTGGATGATGTTATCTTTGGTTGCAATAACAATGCTTTGACTAAAAAGTTCTCTTGTATTATGGAATCTAAATTTGAAATGTTCATGTTGGGAGAGTTAACATTTTTTCTTGGTCTTCAAGTTTCTCAACTTGAACATGGTATATTTGTCTCTCAAACTAAATATGCTAGAGAAATGTTAAAGAAATTTCAAATGGAAGGTTGCAAACCTATCAGTACACCAATGGTTATAGGGTGTAAATTAAC
>VDFB02043923.1:0-52615 GCA_007258455.2 Sequoia sempervirens
CTCCTTCAACTTATGTTGGTTGATCTCCATAGGTGTAGACATGGATTTGCAATCCATCATACCAAACCTCTTAAGTATACTTCCCATCTTCTTTAGGTTCAGTAGGCTCCCTCTGAATCTTTAAGTACTTGCATCAATCTTCTGACTTCATCGTCTAAGATTGCCTGCAACGCTTGCCTTAGAGAAATGGTTTCCAATGCACACCTCTGTAGAGATTCAGGGTTGTCCTCTTTGACCTCATCCTAGATCACTCTACCAATGTTAAGACCAGGTTGACTGACTTGAGAAATTCTAATCTCAACTATTGAAGATGTACTTCAAGGATTTAGCATATGGCCTTGCAACACTGCAACCCTTACTTGTTCTCGGCAAGTCATAGAACTCCCTCTGAAGGTTAATTCTTCCTCTTTGAAGAGATGTCTTCAGTTATTCACTCAGACTCATGGTGGCAAGTAGTGTCTCCATACTTTTCTCTTGAAAGCAATCTCTTGGTCCATCCTAATGCACATTAAGAAGAGATTACTAATAGTTCATATAAGTACTCAACTATTTCGAAGATAAATAGCACTGGTAGAAGCATACATGATTTACTCTCTTAATGTTATAACATGAGTTAATAACCATACAACAATTCATGAACATTATTCAACCATGCATTACTTATCTTAATGAAGCCAAAATTATGTATTCAGAAACTGAGGGATCGATATCAACGATCACAATATCTGCTCTCTGCCCTTTACAGTGGTGTCAATCGTTGTTGCTCTCAATGCAGACTCTTGACTTGTCACATTTCCCAAAAGATGAACCACCTTTATGACTTCAGAAAATTAAGGTTCCATAGGCTTCTATAGAAATAAATCCCTTAACAAGGCTCCAAGATTTGAGAGTAGCAATGATTGAAATGTAGGTGCAATGTTCTAAAGACCATTGAATCTAACATATTTCTACCATAGTGAGCCACTCAAAATCTGCAGGATTAAGGTTTTCCAGAAGAAATCTGACTGGAAAAAGTATTGCACCACACGAATCATTAGAATGGTACTGTGCTACTTGATATTTATCTCCAATAGTATTGCACTACTTGAAACTAGAGGTCACAATTGAATCGTGATCTTTTCCCATTCTGTACTCATGACAAACATGCATAGATCAGTATGATGCGATTGCCTTATACCGACTCAAGGAAAATACTCTGAATCAATATCAAAGTTGAGCATAGCAAGACTGTGGATCTCATATCTTCCAGATAATAATGAATTGATCAAAAATATTGAAGATGAGAAAGTCTCGAGTCTACCTAGTCGACTATATATGACTTCACGGCATTTGACGAATACCAACATGAACATCAACAGAATAAGACTCAGTTAAATGTTGTTTGAAAGAATTTCCCGTCTCCACCATGGAAGTCAGAGGTTATAAGGTAATTCTGTAAGATCTTTCGTATTCCAGAATGAACCCTAACTAGGATTCCTAGAGATTGACGACACAAAGATAAGCAACGCCTGGCAATATTCTTCTGAGTGCAAATTCACTCCAGTCCAAAGTGATTCACGCCAGTGAAATGATCTTGATTCCCAATGAACAGACACGACTACTTGTGAATATAGTGACAAACAATGGTGGCAGTCAAAATCAACTCGCACTTAGCGGAGTTGGAGACACATTGTCAGGTGTCCCCTGTAAAAACTATTGATTCTAGAATCGAGCCTCCCCTGCAGATGATCGTCTGCATCCAACAAGGTTGTCGCTTCTCCTTCATATATTTCCTGTGTCAACTCCCACTTATTTGAATATTTCAATGCTCCTACTACTATAGTGACAAATGTGGCTTTCAACAATCCATGTTGTAGACTCCCGACATGGAAATGGATGTGGGATGAGTGCGCTACAGGCATGATCTACAGAGAAGTGTGTGGGTAATGCTCACACAAGGGGTGGCCATAGTCCAACGACTCCTCTCTTGTCGTGATGGATATGGCTCTTCATCATGTCGCACCACCAATGCCACCTTCGAGCCTGAGAACAACTTGGACAGACCCACTATGTGGCCAAAGTACATCATGACTACTCAATTACTTACATTCTTCTATTGTAACTCCAACTCAATTCTCAAAATAGGGAGCACCTTAGGGGCTATGACCTTCAATGGTCAACAAGGAGACTTCTACACTTGCCAACTTCATAATTTTTCTGTAATCAATTTCTGATCAGATCTTTTCTTAGACCTGCTCTGATACCATGTTAGTTTTAGGATCATATTTAATGCACATAAATTAATTCAAAATCAAACACAAGAACACAGTAGATACCCTGGCAAAACCCTCCACTTGAGGGAGAAAAACCTAGCAACAATATATCACTTATATATTGAGATGTCAACACAATTGTCTCCTTTACAAGGGCCGATATGAAGGCCAAACAATAGCACCACAAACTAATGCAAACACATCAACACAATGATGCAATATGCTCAAGAAACTCAAACTGCTCTTCTACAGAAATCACTTTCTCCCTTAGATGATTCACACTTCACTCCAAAATAATAATATAGAACTGAATATAGATCATACAAGGCAAGGATTGAATGTGTATATATACAAAAGGAAGAGTAATGCATCTCTTCAAGTGATCAAGTCGGCCTCCTTTTAGAATGGCATGCCTCTTGAATTCATGCCTCATTATGAAGAGATGTCAGCCTTGATGAAGTGACGACTTTCCAATAAACAAATATTAAATCTCCTTTTAATGAAAGACATGTCTCTTCGATCGTCTTAAGTCGGCCAAGAGATAGAATATAAATATAATTCAAATAGCCATTAGGCTACATTTGAATTATCTTCAATTGTGGACCTAGAAGAAGCAGCTTGACGCTGCTAATAACATCAACACCGCCACCATTATCCACACCACATACCAGATGGTGGTTGAAGGCAAAGACTTCGATTTGTGTGAGGTTATGAGGGAACAATTGTTGAAGAACTTGCAAAAGATCAAGAATTCTAGGTACCACTCCTGATACAAAACATTACTTATCTGTCTAATGTTTTATTTTCTGAATGAACTACCCAACTTCAAGGGTAAGGTCTAGCAACTCAACTAGACCATAGCTTCCCAAATTAAGTACCATACCCATCAATTTGAGAATTTCAACCATGAAAATTAGCATACTGGGGAGTTTTCAAAACCTTCTAGGAACAAATGCAATTAAGGAACCGGGTCCCCTATCTATCATCCAATCAATATGAAAATACCATAACTTTCTTGGTGGACAAAGATTACACCTATATGGAGGTGATTAAGACTTGCACAGTATGGATTCTAACACTATCACACAAGGTCACCCCTCAAGAAATAGATGCCTATGTGACAACCTTGCTTCAAAACCCAAGGGATCCCAACACAGAGAGGTTCAAGACTTACCAAGAAGTCATGGACATGAAGATTGACAAGGAGACACAAGGGGACTTGGAGAAGAATAAAAAGAAACTTCATAAGAAATAGGGCATATTGGAAGGAGGATTGAAACCAACAATTGCCACCTTGACACAATTAGAACCTTCCAATAGAAGGGCTACAAGTTCACAGACCATCCCACCGGGAACATCAAAGGACCTTCAACGTCGACACCAATAGCCTCTTAATCTGGGAAACCACCACTAGCCCCAAAAATAACTCGACAGACAAGGAAAACATAGAGGACCCAAAGGGAGAAATAGGATACAAAGGAAGTCGAGGTAGAAGAGATCTCAGAGGAAGAAGATCAAGAGGTCAAGCAACCTTTACAAAAAAATGCAATGAAAACAAAGGACTCTAAGCACTCCTCAAACCAAATAAAAGCAACAAAAGAAAAGACAAGAGAGAACCTAGTAGCAATGATCTCCAGTACTCTCAGGCGAGTCACTCAATGTGCTTGAATGTTTAATGCCATTGTTCATCATGTGATGCTACCGCAGATCCTAAAAATTCATGAGTATGATGAGGGAAATAAAGACAAAATAATTCAAAGCTTGGTAAGGTATGTAAATTACCTTAATAAAGGCCTCGAGGAGGAAATGAAAGAATTTCCAAATGAAATTGTAGTAGCAATAAGGGAAAAAAGAGCTAAGGATCTAGCCCATGATGAAGAATTGAAAGAACAACCCATCTCCATGATAAGCCCAAACATGACAGAAGAATAGAAACAAGCTCTAGCACAAGCACAAGCAAAAGAACTCCAAACTAAGCATTGAGTCGATAGACTCATGACAGATGATCTAACAGACACGGAAGCTCTCTAGAAGGAGATAGAGGAGGCTACTCGGAAGCTCTACAAAGAAATGAACAAGGACTCAGAGCAGGAGGAAGGTTTGATTCCAAAAGATATTGTTCCTTAAGAAACCAGAGCTATAACAAAAGAGAAAATGGAGGAACTGGAAGAAAACACAAGGGGTTCTAGGGAAGAAACAAAAAAGAATAAAGATGACTTTGGAGAAGTATCCACTCCATTGGATACCATCTCAACCATCAAAATTTTTCTAGCTCAACAACAACAAATCCAATTGGCACCACATCCACAATTGCTCCAAGTACCATTGGTGGGCTCCCAAGTGAATCTATCTAGAATATCACCCATTTAAAAGTTATGATTATTGGACATTTTCCACAACACTGCCAAAAGAAGAACTTCTCCAAGAACATGTGCAACAAATAGAACAGTTGCAAGAGGCCATAAAGACACTCCAAAAAGCTATTCCTCATTTTTCCAAGGATCAGTCCCTCCCTTTACTGCAACTACAACTAGTGATCGGCTTACAAACGGACCTAACATCCCAAAAGGACAATATAAGGAAGGAAGCCTAGGATGAACTTGCTAAGCAGAACATCTAGCAGTTCATTAAGAGATGCACTACCACAAAAACTCAATTGGAGAAACAAATCAAATAGACTAAGGAAAACATCAAGGCCATCATAATAATATCACTTTTTCTTATAGTAACCCAACACAACAAGGAGCCTCCAAAACCAGATCACGTAGACGAAGGATCAAATAGCACAAATGACTTACAACCCCCCACAAGACCTGATCGAAGCAATAAGGGACAACATAGAGCATCTACACATCTAGCTCCAACAACTCCATAACGAACAAGAGTTGGTCAAAGAGCAATTACAACAACTAAGGGAAACGGTCAATAACAAGTTGAGATTCCTCCAACTAATTTTGAAAGAAGCAAAGCAAATAACCAACATCACCATCTGAACCACTCTCTGAGAATTAGAACAGACATTAGCCCAAATACAAGCACAAATAGGCACACTCCTATAGGCACATGCACGTTGGATTGCTATTTTTGCAAGACTGAAGATAGAATATTAGAATATCCTTCTCAATTGAGCAACATGTCTTGAGGATAGGACATCATTTTAAAAGGGGAGATGATGTTAGTAGGTCAAGGGCAGAAGTATAACATACCACAGAGTACCAGAAGAAGATTGCGGTACCAGGAGAAGATATTAGTCACTAGAAGTCATGTCCCTTCAAGGGAACACATATATATATATGTCATATATAATAGATAGAGATAGAAATGTTAGGATAAGAAAGGATAACATACTACCAGAGTAAAGACTAGACCTGCCCTTTTCTATCTACTATAATATAATATAAATGAGTTATAAGAAAAATGTGTGTTATGGATGTATAAATATGTTCATTCGGCCTTGGTCTCGCTCTTTCAATCCTCTTACAGAGCCATTGAATATTAGACTAGTTTGGGTCTTACTATTGAACCTCACTCTCCAATTTTGGGAGGACTCTTATTTTAAAGCTATTGGCAATGCCATTGGTTGCTTTTTGAAGGTGGACTCTACATCTCGGTATCTTAGGCATACTATGGTGGCTCATATTTTAATCAATTTGGACATCTCCAAACCTTTCCATGGTGATGTGGTCTTGATGGTGGAGGACGGGCCTTGGAAACAACTTCTAGACTATGAGGGGCTCCCTTTTCAATGTAGGAGATGTTTCTCTGTTGGCCATCTGGCCTTTGGCTTCCCTCTTGCTCACCACAAGGGCGCTGCTACCTAGTGGAAGGATGCTCTCCTGGACCATCTCACGGTGGGCTCTCCCTCTTTGGATGCTCCCTCTGGAGGTTGGGTCTCCTTAGGATCCTCCTCCGGCTATCCCTTCGGTGGAACTTTTGTTGCCCCGAACTGTTGTTGTTGTGCTAACAAAGCCTACCCATCCCTCGATGAACACTTTTGTTGATCTGCTAAATGCTCCTAACTCCTCTTCTACAATGTCGGCTTTGATGTGTGGTGGCTCTTTGTCCTTGGTGGTTGTTGAGCAGCCGCTCATCTTGCCTCGCTTGAGGGACTTCGATTCCTAGCCTTCCTAGTTTGTTGTCTAGAGAAAAAAGATGGCTCCCCAAACCATGGCCTCAGGTTTTGGGAGACAAATATGTCCCCTCTGATTATGGGGTTGTCTAGGCCTCGTTCTTCTTTCGATAGGTTGTCTATCAGTTGTTCATGTTTTGTTTATGTTCTGTGTGTGGCCCATTAGGCCTATTTTATTTCTCTTTCTAGTTCATGTCCTGTTTTGAACTAGCTTCTTGTTGGCCTTGTGGGCTCTCCGTGTAAAGGGTACAACACCCTGTAAATGTTGTTTTCTTTATCAAAAACATTTCTTTTGATATTATGATATTGTATGTCATTACCTTATAGATTCCTATTGCACATGTGTTGATTCTCTTACTGTATTCTCTATGGTATAAACATATTGCTCATGGAGTACCAGGATACATATCTCCAGACTGTACTTTCCCAATTTCTCTTGCCAATAGGCCTAGTTGTCAAGACCCATTTTTTGTTTTTTAAGCATTTGTTATTAGAGCTTTTAGCTTCTTCCTAAGTTACACTTAAGGGGTGTATTAGAGTAAAAATGTATTTTCTTGATTAATCATTTAATTATTAGGTCTCTTTTTACACTAACATACTTAATCTTACTTAAGTCATGCTTTTTTGTTTGAAATCATTGGATTAAGACACATGTCATGATCTAACTTAATCTTTTCCTAAGGTTTCCTTATCATTTATCAAGAATAATTTATCATTATTCTATTATTCACAATGATTCACTTTTTTTTGCATCAAAAAACTAACTATTACAAAAATTCTATCACATTTTCACTCTATTTGTGATGAGTGTTTTTTGCAAGTGATATTTGGGAGTTGTAGGGTTGAGGATTTAACTCCAACAATTTAATGTTTGAGAAGGTTTGGGATGGTATGATACATCTTGGACATTCCTTGGCAATGGAGATACCTTTCTAGGTTAAAAACAATGATTGAAAAGTTGAATATGATTGCATATTTGAATTCCTCTAGAAAACATTTACATTTTCAAAAAGGAAGGGACCTTCTTTCAAATCATTATGCAAAAGCTATGGCTTCTAAAAGAATTAGGTCGAAGATGGTCGATGAAGCAAGAAATTCATCATGGGAAGTGGCAAATTCAAATTCATCACAATATTTTTTACTTGCAAAAGCAACAAATTCATTTTTGTACAATTGTAAGTGTCATTTAGTGTCTTACATTACATTTTGTTGGCTTACTCTTCTTTCTTGATGATTCATGTTAAAGTTGACTAAAGAATTGTTGGGAGTCATTTGAGTCTTGTAACTCAAGCTTTGGGAGCATTTTGTGAGTGGTTTTTGCTCATTTTTATGATATTTTATTACAAAAGCTGGAAATTTTTGGGAGTGTTGTAATTGGTCTTTAAATAGTGTTTGCAAACTTTGGAGATGAATTGTAACAAGCCTATTTGAAGTACATAAGTGAGTGTAGCTCATATTTTTGTTGGAGCTTTTACCCACAAAGGGTTTTTCTATGTTATTTTCTATCTCCATTTACCTTGTATTGTCTATGATTTTTGTTCTTTGTGTTACATATGCAATATTTTTTGTAGAATTCAATCAGTTAATTGTTCTCATATTCTAAGTCCTCAAATTTTGTAAGTTGATGACTAAAAGAGAGGAATATACTTCTTCATTTCCAATAACCTGTTACAATGAAATTATTTCACAAAAAAGTGACATGTTTCCTTAAGAAAATTACTGTGTAATCAACATAAATTGTATTGTCACATTGTGGTATCTAAAAGTTTTGACAACTCTTTAATAATTTCACATGGCATTTGCTAAGATATAAAAATCTGAAGTAATGAAAATGGTGGAGTTGCTGACTACATGGATTAATCTAGTAAGAGGTGCTTTGTGACTTGTACTTACACAAAGTAGCGACTCAACCTTTGATGCATAAATTGTAATAAATATTCAAATAACCATCTATTTGTGACTTCAAACTAGAATGATATGCAAGGTTGTCTACCATCCATAAACTATTCAAATGAAAATATAGGAAACCTTACGGCCTTCTAACTTGGTGTGAGGATAACAATAATGCACTTAGTGAAGAGGTGATAATTATAGACATGGTAGTCTTTCACTATCATATTAATTTTGATATTTTATGCTTTTCAAGAAATATATCTTATAGATAGACAAGAATACATTTACATTTAAATGAGCATTATTATTACACGAAGAATCTCCCCCACATAGATAGAGAAAGGAAGCACATGGACCCACACTCCAATGGGTAGTGTATTCACATCGTTGCAAAACTAGTGAAGGGTTAGCTTGTATAATCAAAGCCAAAACTTGTCAAATTCATAACTTTACCGAGTGAAGTCTCTTTAAAATTAACTTTGTGTCATCTCTTGAGGAAATTGATTATTGACAACTGAATTGTATGTCAGTCTCTTGCAGTTTCCAATGATTATCCAAGAATGTTGTAGAAGAGATCGCTGCCAAGAAAGAGAAAGCATCCATAATACCCCATTACACAATCATGCTTAGATAGCTTAACCTTAATGTATTACCAACCAACCTAATACGTTGAGTTGAACAATTTTTTGTTTTCCAAATAACTTTATGTCATTTCCATCTTACTTCAGAGTCCTTTACTCACCACATTCTTTAAATATTTGAAGAAAAATTGTCTTGTTTCTTGATCTAGGGGAAGAAACATGGGATATTATTCAAGGCTCTAAAAATTGACCTTAAAATGAGGCAACAAATGTTCAAAAAATTTACCATTTTTAAATAATGATATTTTGGTGGGGGTTCTACTGTAAAGAATGTATAAAACAATAAAGCCAACATACCGATAGTGTTTTGTAGCAGTGAACTTCCTGCTCAAAATGAGCCGTGATACGTCCTAAACATATTTTGCATCCCTAGCAATCATGGCATGCCACCAATCACCTTAACTATTTTCCTAATTTTTGCTAGGTTATAGGGATATTATTTCTCACATGGTTTCTTATGGGTGTCCAGTGAACACCTTATAATTGATAGAAAATAAAAAAATGAAAGATATCACATGAGGGGCAGGGCAGTGTTGAAAAATTCTTAGAAGTAATCACATGAATATACATATAGTAGTTAAATTTCAAAAAAATTATGCAGAAAAACTCCCTCCTTTTGATCTCCAATTCAATTGTATAGCTCTTTTAGTTCTTCCTCAAAGGCCTGTTTTATAACCTTTTGCTTCAATTTCAGTGCTGCACAAGGTTGGTATCAAGTTTCCATGGGCGTGCAAACAACTTTATTTTTGGAGGATTTCAAATATTTTAAGATTTGCTTCTTGTGTAATCTATTCATCAACACAAGATCAAGTATGTTAGAAAAGACTACAAAGTACCATGCAATATGTTTCTATTAATGATATATAAATGAAACATAGCATATTTATGTGAACTATGTAATTCCATTGAAAAAGCTTCATAAAAACAAGCAGCTAGATTATTTTAGATCATATATTTACATGTAACATACACACAAAAGAGGAAGGCTGAGTCGAAAGGGATCATGCACTTTGTGGTAAAATTATTATGGATTGCCTTTAAATTCAGACATAGCTATCTGTGTTGCTGGTATCTATTTGGAGTTAAAACAGGATTCTAAAGCAGATAATGAAGCATTCCAACAAAGTTCCTACTGCTTGAGTCTAGAATGATAGTTTGAATATGAAAATATTTCCCAATGCCCGGAACTACATTGAAAATAATAAACCTTGGAATTTTGAAACCAAAGGAAATAGATACAACCTATCCTCAAAAAAGATAGACAGAATGGAATCACATCCCAAAGATGCACAAACCTGTAGAACTAGGAAACAAAGTAGCATGTTCTTTTAGCCCAAAAAAGGAAACAACTGCAACAACAAAACACAATACCACAAAATCACATGATCAAAGAGTTTGATGAAAAACTAAGTAGCCAAAGCTATAAAGCATGTGCTAGGAGGGAGGTCCTAGTCCTTTGGGTTATCCCACCCTCGTCAGGTAAGCCTTTTCCATCATCTATAGGCTCCCAACCAATGAGAGCATTGTCTTCTCCTTATTGAATGTAAGAATCTGACACTTCAGGCAACAGCTGAATCTGAAAAACATTCCAAGAAGCAGGAAGAGAACTTGTCTTGTACTTTGAGAGGATCTCATCCACATTATTGGAAGGATGCATGCAAGTGGTGAGCAGGTGATGACCAACTCTTTTTCTGTGCAATTGGCGGTGACTAACTAGAAGGTTGCCCAACTAACAGTAAAGAAGGTCATTTTTGACGGCTCTGCAAGTGGGACAGAAAATAATTAGAGTAGCCATGTCATTGGCCCTATGGATCTAATCTGGGGAGGTGAAGAGGGAAAACCAGGGCCATAGGATAAGGGGCATTCCCCCAATAATCAAGAAGATTCTAGAGTTGTGCCACCTCTGAGGCCACTTTGTTGGGTTTAACTTCAATTTGCATGAGAATATTAGACCACCAATTATTTGGAGTAAGTAGAAAAACTATAATCAATAGAAACAAAAGCAAATAGTAGCATTTATATCTTTCTAAATGATAAAAATAACCTCCAATCTGAAAGCATGCCATAGTTGGACAAATTGTGTCAAAAATTTGGCAACATTGCCCAATAGAATATTGTACACTATGAAGGCCTCTAGTTTTAAAAGGCTTGAAAAAATAATTAATCCCCAACCAAACTGACTGTGGATGGGCACATAATTAAACCAAATGTTTGATTCTTTCAAGTTGCCTACAAAATGGGCATTTGGGGTTAGACACACCTAAATTTGCTAAAAATTTTCCAATAGGAAGACCCAGGTAAAGTAAGCACTAGGAAAATTACAAAATCTTTGACCCCATAACTACTTTCTAGATTGTGTGGAAGTGTTTATCCCAAACAAAAGATGGGGATTAAAGAGACCATCTTGAATTCAACTTCTAAACCATAGATAAATGTGGAGATAACCACCTATTTCCTTTGTTGGGGATTTGGTTATGTAAAGAGGTTCCAAAACACCACTTCCAATCCTTTCACCATGGTTTAGTAGATTGCATCGAGATTTTGTGCAAATACTATGGAGGAATTGCTTTCATTATTGTTTGGAAAGACGCCTTATCCACAATTTTAAGTTAAACTTGGTTTTAGCTTGTGGCCATGAAAGCTAAGTAGAAGTGGCCATTGGATATATGTCTTGGATATGCCTAATGCCTCTTCTAAAGAAATTTAGAGAGCGCATACAAGAAATCTCAACGATTGGCTTGCCTTGAAAAGCAATGGTGGGAGGCCACTATTTATTATAGAAATCAAAGTAGAAAACAAAGACAAATGCAGTGAAAAGAGCTTGTATTTTTCTTTCCATCATACCTCCAATTGAGCGAGAAGAGGATAAATGTCTACCCAAAGCTTTGAGAAGTCTTCAATGGAGTGTGATGATGGAATGACTTGGAGAGGGATTGGTTTATAGATGTTGAGGATGGAGGATGGATGCTTGAGATTTTATTTCAAGATCAATTGTGGAGGATTCATGAGAGATTAGGGTGGATGAGAGATCATCAAGTGGCAACATTTGATTGGTGCAATTAGGGAAGAAAAGAATCAAGAAGATATGAAGGGATAGGATTGGTTTGACTAAATCCAAGGGAGGAGAGTGATTCCTCATACATGTGAAAGGATGCATAGGGAAGAGGGACCTATGAAAAGTGTCCTCTCACACATGTGACGAAACATAGGAAAGTAGGATCTATGACAAGTGTCCTCGCACATGTGTGTGAACACATAGGGAAATGGGACTTATGACATGTGTCCTCTCACACATGAGGACACACAAGGAAGTGGAATGGAGATATGTGACTCCTCTTACATGGGGATAAGAGAGGTTTATATGCCCCCTGAATAGGATAGGTAATTTTGAAGAGCATGGGTGTGCTCTCGAAATGGATGAAGGGATTTGAGGCTAGATGATAGGAGGAGATAAAAGGATAGAAATTTTAGGAGAAGGATGGATAGACTAGGATGAGTAGATAGTGAAATTAGGATGATGGAGAGATGGATGGATTGGGGGATGGTTGTCATGTTGCAACAACTTGAGCAACCTTTATTTGATATTGCACTTGATGTTATGGACCTTACTATGGAAGAGGTCTATTGATGTGTGTTTTTTTTGCACGAAGGTATAAGAACTAGGGTGATGATGTGCCAAGTGTGTAGACAACTAACCCAAAAGTAAAGGTCGCATGCAAGCATATGCCTTATGAAACCATGATTTGGAAGACCATGATGCCATTGTGACAATACTCTGCAAGGGCCATGGTAAATGCAAATGATGATAATACATGCAAGCAAACAAGCAAATATTCACAACAAGACAAATAAGGATTTTACCCTCAATCAAGTTGAAAACTAATTTCACTGATTGGTTGATTGATGATGATGATGATGATGACAACATTCTTAATGATAACAACAATGTGATGATTATGAACAATCTTTCATGTTGATAGCATTATTAATAATAAGAAAAATGCAAGGATTGGAATGATGTATCCTATGACGATAATGATAGTATAAGTGGATCAAGGTTTGTAGTGAGGCTAGGAACAAAACAAAGGGATTCTTTTGGATATTGTGCGAGGTACCTTAGAAAAATTTCATGGATTAGGATTGACTGGAGTTGGATAGACTTCTTTGAGAAGATTTAGATAGTGAGGGATTTAGGACAAGTGGGATTAGAGTTAGGTTGAGGGGTCATTTAGGATAGGTGGATGGATTGGAGAATGTTTAGGGCAGGTGTTTGCTTGTAACTAATGACAAGGGAAAACCAAGATTATGTACAAGGATGAAATGATGGTGGATTGTGTAGATGGGGGATGGGAAGATGATTGGAAATGGGAGGATTAACAAATAGAGGTTAAAAAATGGGAGGATTATCAGATGGAGGATAGGGGATGGGAAGATTATTAGATTGAGTATAGGAGGATTAGGAAATGGAGGATAGGAGGATTAGGACATGGAGGATAGGAGGTGGAAAGATTCTTGGATGGAGGATAGGAGGATTAGTGGATGGAGAATAAGAAATGGGAAGATTTAGGATGGAGGTGTTGGAAATGTTGTTATTGATGTCAAAGGAATATTAATGAGATTCTTATCATTAATGTCAAAGGAATTCATTGTTTGAATTTTCATTGATGTGAAAATGAATAAACAAGATTGTAGGTTTATGATCACTAATGTAAAAGGATGATTTTTTTTTTTAACAACGTTAAACCTCTTATGCTTACATGAATGACCACACTCTATTCAAAGATGAAAAGCTTGCCTTGGAAAGACAGTGTGAATACGAATGAAGCTTCACGGAATGTTAGAGAAAGAGAAAATTTAATAAGAGGAATGCAGTGATTGTCTTATCAATCAAAAATTTCATAGTTTAGATATGTGCTATGTTCATGACATATGAAGGAAGGAAAGTTCTGGAAAACATACTTCATATGGCTCCATATGAGATGCTTTTTCATGTAACAACTCAAGGCTACTACAAAAGAACAAGAAAGGAAATATATAAAGTTGCAAGATAACTTGAGAACTATATCATCTGAAGTTGAAATGATAAACAACAAGCAAAGGCTCCTTTAGAGTATGATATTGATGCATTCCTTTTGGGAGATTTGGTAGCAGTGATAATAATTGAGATAAAGGGAATGAACTGCACTCAAGACTATCACTTTGGAAGGAAACTATTACAAATAGTATTAGAAACATTCAAAAGGTGAATGCTGCTCCTGAACAGGCTCCCGAAGCAATGTAAGGAGTGGGAAAGTCTACCATTGTAGGTTCAAAACATGATCGGGTTACTTTGAAATAAATAAAGGCAGCAATTAAAAATAAACAGATTAAATATTTTATGTTTATGGCTGACCCTTAAAGGTATCACCATTCTTGAATAAGCGCTCACTAGGAGGAGTATTAAATAAAATCAAAGTTTAAATGAGTTTTAAAAGAAAGATAGAGACAAAAAAGAAGAAGAATAAGACAAAATAAGAAAAAGACAAAAATCATATAAGACAAAACAAGCCAAGCATAAAAGATGCAATAAAACTCATAATGGGAAAACACTTAATAATAAGGAATCAACGATTTATTTGTGAGAAGGCTGTAGCTGTTTAGGACAAAAGAATATAAACATCAGGGATGATTAGTATAAAGACAAAAACAAATAAGATAAAAATAGAAAAAGATAAAAGTGCATCAAATATTATTAAGGAAAGGAGCAGCGATAAGTTTAAGGCAACACTTCAAACAACGATTAAAGTTTTGTGACTGACTTACTCATCCCACTAGAAGAAAAAAATTGTCTTATTCACTTTTAAAATGGTGTGATTCATAAAAGAAGTTTGGAAAACAGTTTTTAAATTGAAGAAGTGTGATTAGTATTGGTAATGAAGTGTTTTGTTTTTTAAGGTGAAAGGATATGTCTCCAAAGGGAATCGCCTCCTTTGATAAGGTATAAATAGAGATTGCAAATTGGGAGAAAGTGTGAGTGACTCGATGAAATATTTTATGATATAAGCAGAGATGCATATTGAAAGAAATGATTAATGTATATGAACAATAGCTTAAAAAAGGGGAATAGATGCACCTCTTGGTTGAAGAGGTATGATTGAGTGGAAATAAAAAGATATATCTATAAGACACACTCAGATCAGGGAATAAATAAAAGGAATATAGTGTAAATCATTCATAGTAGAGAAGATAAATTGCAGAAGCATATTTGTGAAGATTTTTATGAGTAAGGAATAATGAACAGATTTTTGTAATAAGATAAGAGCCTTGCAATGATATTCATGAGAATTTGAGCAAACATAGAGTAGACTTATAGTAGAATTATTTTGAAGGGAGATATTGAAGAAAATGCTAGAAGTTGGTTTATGAAAGAAGGCATATATCGTGCATCATCTAAGAACAGATTTATAAGCATATTTGGAGCAGATTTAAAAGCATATTCAAGCAGATCCATATGCACATTTTGAGCAGATATCTTAGAACAAATTTTAACGAAGTGTTGAAAAGATCTTAAAACTAGTTCAATTGGTCTTTGTTCATTGAAGTAGCTTAAAATACGGGAAGAAGAATAGAGCAGAGTTGTGAAGATTTTGTGAAGATACTATATGTATATCATTTGTCAAAAGAGCAATTTAAGAAGGGAAAATATTTTGGAGGTTGGTGCCTCTAGTAGGTTGGTACCTACGAATTCAGTCATGGGAGTTGGTGCTTCTAGTAGGTTGGTGCTCACAAATTGAAGAGGGGTTGGTGCCTCTAGTGGGTTGGTGCTCATAAATTGAACGAGGGGTTGGTGCCTACAAAATTTGTAAAAGAAGAATTTATATAAAAGCATTGATTTGTTGTGGTTTTCTCCCGTAAGGGTTTCCATGTTAATATTGTGTGTTATTGTGTTCTTATGTGCATGATTATTGATGTTGAGTAAATAATGTTATTATGATTGATAAAGTTTTAACTTGGTAAAAATTACGTTACACTAATTCACCACTCCCCCCCCCTCTCATAATAACTGTGTGCTCATCAGGAGGATTATGGATGAAAGATAGGAGATGGGAGGAGTTAGGATGGAGGATAGGAGATGGGAAGAGTTAGGATGGAAGATAGGTGATGGGGGGATTAGTGGATGGATCTCTAAGGATAATGGTGCATAGGAATAATATGTCTCACCAGATGGATTGCATCAGATAAGAGTGAGGTATTGCAAAGAAAGTAAATTTTGTATTGTTCAAAGCCTGCTTGGATGTGTAATATCCCAAATGGAATATTCTTCTCAATTCTTGCAATTTTCATCAATAATCATGCAACTATAATGTGCCTATTAAAATAATATATTAAACTTGCAAAATTTCACAATGTAAGCTCATAGATATTTTGTCAAACAATTGGTAGAACTTTGACAACCATTCAATATTCCTGAATTTTATGATTAAGAACAACTACAACTCTCTTTCAAAACATGGGCATATTCACAAACGCTTGTTATACAAATTAAGACACACGAGCATTCTAATGAACAGTTGGAAAAGAGCTCAATAATTGATTTCAAATTCAGAAATTATAACCATTTGTCAATTAGCTATAAGTGTACATTTTGTGATGTCATAATAGCTGATATATTGGATTGATGTCTGTTGTAATAACTTATCAATTGTGATGCTGATGTAACTTAAAATCAGAAATAATTCTTTGATTTAACAATCCTTAATATCTGATTTTATTTGACTAATTAAAACCCTGCAACAAATATATACAAAATCTTATAAAAATAAAAAATTATTTTATGACAGCTCCAATGACAATTGCTACTCCTGTAATCTGTATGACACCTCACAAAACCTTCCCAAGGGTTGCGATTAGCAAAATGGAGTGGAATTTAATTCCCAAACAATGAAACAAAGATTCGCTTATGCCTTGCGATTTTTCCAAGAGATGAATCAATACCTTCCTAAATTTTCCCACATGACACCTTACAAAGCCTTCCAAAGGCTTTAAAATATGATCGTTGCCTGTTCCTTTGGGTTTTGGTATGACACTGTGTAAAAATGAGATTCACACTTATTTTTATAATTATTTTCTGATAATTTCACAATCATTTCGAACCCATAGTCATAAATAAATATTTCTTGGAAACTCCAAAGTATATATTATTTGTTGAAATATTTTGATAATTTCCAGAACTTCTCCACACTTTTAATAATAACTAAATATTTTTTGTGATGACGTCTCAATATTCAAAAAAAACCTCCACAAGCTCATAACCAAACACTGTAGAATCAAATGGCACAAATGTTAAGCACAATAGTGAACTATATATGAATCCACTCAATCAGCTAGGTGGGATTTCATCCACAAAACTGATGGCCAAAAGGGTTTTCATCCTTTGGTTGATGAATGAATACAATTCAATCTCTCAAAAAAATAAGGGTTTGATAAAATTATTCAAAAAAGATCCTACAATACATTTTAGAGAGTTCACGCAGTTGAAGCAGTTTGGTTCACTTGACACTTATATTTCAAAGTTCTAGAGACTCTCCATCATGGTTCCTGGTATCACGGAGAAGAGGCTTGTAGTCCTTTTCAATGAAGGGCTAATGGAGCCATTGAAGGGTTGGGTTAAAGCTTTTGACCTACCAACTCTTCATGAAATGATAAAGAAAGGAGCATGGAACTTGCAACGCCAAAGAACAAATTTCCACCTAAGACCTTTCCGCATGATAGAGACAAGAGGCGTGATAGCAAGGAAAACATTCAATCCAAATAAAACCCCACAAAGAAGGTGGAAGAAGATTACAAAAAAGAGCTAAGGAAGAAAAATCTTTTTTTCGCATGCAAAGAACCATGGGCCCCAGGTCACAAATGTTGGGAAAAGGGGAAGAACTGTCAATTGGAGACCTATTCAGCTAATGGATCAGAATCAAAAAATTCAGACCAGCAAGCTGAAGCAAAGAAAAGTGAAGAAGAAGGGTCAAAAGAAGAGATAAGGAAAGTGGTGGCACTCTTGCAAGGAATTGTAGCCTTCAAAGAAGCAATTCTTTCAAACTTAGAGGGTTGTTGAAAGGGCAGCAAGTTGTTGCTCTAACTGACACTGGTGCTATGCATAATTTCATTAACGAGGATATTGTAGCACAACGTGGGCTCAAGACCAAAAAAATTGGAGGTTTCAGAGTCATGGTTGCCAATGGTAACACAATGTCTTGTGTTAGGATGATACCACAATTGAGGATCGTGTCTACAAATTCAATGACAACTTCTATGTTGTCAACAGTAGAGGCACAAATATTGTTTTGGGTATGTAATGGCTTCGTTCCTTAGGAGAAATCACCTTGAACATAAAATCCTTGGAGCTGAAATTCCAAGATGGTGATCGAAAGGTGGTATTGAAAGGAATGACTAACAGGGAATCCAACACTGTAACGTGCAAGATGATGCAAGGGATAAGGTCCAAGCAGGAAGATGGAGATAGTTACTAAACTCACAATAATCCCCTATTTGACATGGAAGCAGAGCTCAAATTTCCAAATCCTTTATTTGAGATGCATGAAGACAAGGTGATAGAAGAACCATTATCTCTAATTGATCTTCTTTCTATGATGAGTTGTGATTGGTTGGATCCTTGTGATAAGGAGGTGGGCCTTGTGGATGCACTACAAGGAATGGAGTATCATCTTGAATTTGATAATGTTGGTGTGGTGAGCCCTTGTGAGGAGGTTTCCAATGTTCACAAATTTCTTTGGGTTATGTAACACAAGTTGATAAATTGTTGGCAGCCCCAACATGATGGAGTCACTTGGGGATAGTTTTTTCATGCCCAAGATCATAGGCATGGACAAATTGTTGTTGTTACCTCTCTTTGCAGCCATCTTATGAGTCCATTGATGTCCTCACCAATGGATTGGAGAGAGATTTTGAGAAAATATTGGCTCTATGGTGAGTTGATGACACTTGAGAGGACATTTCTAGGCATGGACATGAGCAGAGGTGTCATTTTGGCTGATTTTTTTTAGTGTTGCAGCAGCTGTTCTTCTTCTTGGGTGCTGATTTTTCAAAAATCAGACCTCAAGTTGACTATTTCAGACTTGGAAAGCTGTAAGTATACTCATTTTCAGTCTATTCGGCCCCTTAGCAAGATTGACTTGTGGTCTCAGATGAGGGGAATGTTGAGTTTGGGCAATCAGAATCCATGTGGGAGGAGCGTATAGGAACCAATCAATTGCAATTCTAATCCATTCACTTGTACTTATGTTTGGGACTGCAGATTATTTTTCAGTTATGACCTTGATGATGGAATGCAAGAAGCTAAGAATGAGGATGTTAGCATTAAATTTCTCAAATTTTCCTATAGGGTGCCATAGGGTTTTGATTGTGGGGTCAATCCTCAATGGAGTTAACTAAGGTCTTGTTGAGATTGACTGCTCTTCCTACAAGGGAACTTTAGGAGATTACAATTTTGAGTACTTAGCATAATAGTATTCCTATTTGGGGGAGCTATGGATTCCTCAGACTTATTTGGGATTCTAGAGTCATATTGAGTTTTAGTCAGAATCAATCAGTGCATGGCTTGTGATTGCCTAAGGACAAGCAATCTTGGGGAGGGAGAGTAGTAATGTCCCCATTTTGGTCCTAAGCTTTCCAATGACTGTTAGCCTATTCCTGGAGTCCCATAGGCTACTCAGAGGCATTTCTAGGGATTTCAAGTTTCTTGGGGTTTCTCGTCTACTTTTCAGGAGGATATTGTAGGAGTTTTCCAAAGAGTTTTCTGGGTCTTTCTGGGTTTTCTGAGATCCTTGGTGGGCATTCACTACTATTTTTAGTAAGTCACAACTGCATCTCAGAATGTTCTTATTTTGAGTTTGGACACACTTACTATTTTTAGCAGTATGTTATTTCTAGTAAGTGTTGTTTCTGGCAATGGTCTTGGTAGTAGTTCAATGCAAGATTTCTATTTATGGTAGTGGTGGCAATTTCAATTGATGGTGTCTTGATATTTTTGGCAGTTGGTGTCTCCACCATCCTTGGAGTTTGAAAAAGGAAATATTTGCAACTTGAGTTAATTTTATGAAGTCAAAAGGCCCCTTAGACCCCCATGCCTAGCATGTGACAACTTAAGTTGTTTTTAAAAAGAAAATTTGATGCATGACTATAGTAGACACCAAAATGAAGGTTTTAAGTGATTTTTAATAAAGTTTATTTTCTCCCCAAGTGTGGTATCCCCTTTTGGAGGGAAAAGTTATTCAAACTTTTGGGTCTCAAAGTGTTATATATACTCCCTCATTTTCTCTCATGGACATGCTAATGGATGATAACGAAGTGCTGTCGGAGTGAGGACTGAATCCTTCAAGGGCTTTGGAGACGAAAACCTTCAAAGTTGCTTTAGTTTTAGAGTTGAGAGATACTCCCTAGCATCACTACAAGAGTCACCATTGGAGTTATTGGTGAAATATTTTCAGTTTTCTTTCGATTATGGATTGCTTTGATGTCTTCTAGCTATGTTTTGGTGTGTTAACTCTTCTTGCAGTGATTTGGAGCATTTTGGAAGTGATTTTAGAAGATTTTAGTTTGCTGGTTGTCTTTTCCTGCCCTAGGCCGTACCACATGGTTTGCATATGTAGGTTGGAGGACTTCATATCATTTTGTGGGTATTGGTGCAAATGAACCAACATCCTTGGACACCCCCTCTTGCCAAAAATCATATTTTTTAGTGGAGAGTTTGATTTATTCCTTGCTGGTCGCCCATCTAGGGAGGTCATACAACCCAACTGGAAGGAGTTTTGGTGAGTGTAGATGTTGTTTCAGTCTTGTGGGGGTTGCTACATAGCTCATCTTGGACGCCTAGCCTAGTAGCCCCCTTTGCAAGTTGTTTGGAGTGATTCTTTGGAGTATTGATGAAGTTATGCTCATTCAATGATTACTGGTTGGTATTTTTGAGCTTGTTGTTCGAACATATCAGTATGCTATCCTATGTGTCAAACCTATAGCAGCAGCTTGTTTGACCTTCTATTGACCTCTAGAGGACCTTCCATTGAGGTATAATTTTTAGATTTTGTGGGGGTGCTCTCATATTATCATTTTAGCATCTTGGGGGGGAGTTTATGCTTCATGTCTTTGTCATTTCCTTATCATAACAACATGTTTAATTTTGAAGCATTTTCTAATTGAGTTTATCGTAACACCATTGATAGTACCATTGGTGATTGCTCATTGTATTTACATTGATACTCACTATTGGAGTTGTCATTGATGTCAAACATGAAAAAACAAGTTGTCATTGATGTCAAAGAGAAATTAATGATCGAATGATACAAGGAAATTGATGAGAAGACAGATGTGAGAAAAGGAGAGGATAGATAACAAAGAATACATATAAGCAGTTGAGAAGTTAGAGAGGTTCATGTGGCTGCCTTGTAGAACTTTGGAAGTGTTGATCAAGTAGGGAACGATCTTACTCAATATAAGCAATTGACATCATTTCTTAAGACATAGATCAAGGATGAGATGTTGGAAAAGGAATTGGTTAAGGAGATAATTAGTAATGATGATTAAAGTTTATCAACCGAAAGACATTTGGAGATGGTTTTTCAGCCTACAAAAGAAAGCTCCTTGTATTATCTTTACATATGAGGTTGATGCAATTGGAACCAAACAGTTGATAGTGAAGTATATTTGTTATATCAGAATGCGAATCTATAGTTAAAGAATAGATATATACATTAAAGAGAGCAGAAATGAAACATATGCATTACACAAGAAATATGTTTAAACAATCATTATATGTCAAGGCAAATAATGAAATAGTTCTAGAAATAAGATTTAAGTAAAGCACATAAGACAAAATGGGCAGATAGCACATAAGACAAAAAGGGGCAGATAAGACAAAGTTACATAAGACAAAAAGAATTAAAAAATTAAATAAGAAAAAAAAAGAAGGCAACGATTCCTAGAAGAAAAGTATGCAGCGAATGACTTAAGGAAGTAAATAAGACAAAAGACAGAAAAAGACGAATTAAGAATAAGATAAAATAAGTCCTATTCATGTAAGACAAAATGTCTTTAGTAAAACAATACTTTAATTGCTGTTGTTGATATTTGAAAAGGTACGATAATGAAGTGGTGCGATTAAATAAAAAGGAGATAACTTACTTTTAAATGGTGCAATTCACAATTTGAAAAGGTGCAAACTTTAGTTTTCAAAAGGAGATAGCTTATGAGAGAATAAATGCAGATTTGATATTTGAGAAGCAGAGTTTTGTGAAGATATATTTCAGATTTGTGAAAAAAATCATCATCTATTGCAGGGGCAAGCCAAGATAAATTTTACATGTTGAGCAGATTTGTATGAAGTGAATATAAGAGGCAGATTTGTAAAGTGAATTCATCATATGCTGATTTATGTGAACATCATTCAAGAAAGATAAAATCAAGTGGAAGAGTAGTATTGAAGAGGAGATCTTAATTATCCATCATCCGTTGAAGTAGCAACATTGAAGGTGGAACATTATTCTTCAAGTTATTATTTTTGCTAAGTTGGTGCTTGGAAAGTGGGGCTTGGTGCCTCTAGTAGGTTGGTGCCTATGAACGTTAGGGGTTGATACTCCTTGTAGGTTGGTGCCTACGAACGTTGGGGGGTTAATACTCCTTGTAGGTTTTCCTACTAAACCAAATTAAGGGGTTGGTGTTCCTTGTAGGTTGGTGCCTACTAAACTACAAAAGTGGTGATTGAAGTAGGTTGGTGCCTGCAATCTTTGTAATTTCATATAAAAACATAAAGTACAATTGTTGGTGTAAACTTGATTATATTGTGTTGAAGTTTAAAAATTGATAAAGTTGAGAGGGTAATAGTTTGTTGCTATACTGATTCACCCCCCCCTCAGTATATCTTTGTGCTCTTCACTCACCCCACTAAACAAGTGGTGCTCCTATTGAATAAATGGTTGAGCTTCTTTATGTGACATGCTACTCCCGCTGAATAAGTGGTCAAGTTCTCATTTGCTTTCAAGTTATGCCCGCTGAACAAGTGGATGACTTTGTTTTGATTGGTTGGGTTGCCACCAAGTATTTGCTTACTTCTTGTAATTCTCGTTGAATAAGTGGATGGTTTACTTTCACACATTTGGTTTGATTACTCACCCCACTAAAGGAGTGGTAGCTTATAGAATTTCAGATTTGTAAGCCTTACCATCGTATTCTCTCACCTTGCCCACATCGAGATTTGGGTGATCAAAAAGTGGAAGGTGTTTACTTTCAGTTAGCTTGAATTTTTAGTTAATGCAAGATCCCCTTCTCACTGTATGCTCTCACCTTGCCCACATCAGGATCTAGGTGTTCAAAAAATGGAGGGTTGCTTACTAGGTTAATTATCATTCCTATGTGGCTAACACTAACAAGTGCATTTTGAAAAAAAATTAAGGGTGGATTATTTCACACTATGAACACCCCACTTCATATGGCAACCTATGATCGAAATCCCAAATGGTATGTAACTAGTCTTATAAGAGTGCCCCCATCTCATGATAAAGAGGTGAAAAAAGGGCTCATGAAGGCCCTTCCAAAAATGTATATTGATGAGGAGTCTTCTTTACTTCACATACAATGGCTTTCCTTTACTAGTTTATAGGGTCCAACCTTCAACAAACGAAAGGCGAGGACGGATAGAGCTACACTAGCTCAAACCAACCCTATTGGATGGTGGATATGGCATGGAAAGGATGTACTAGAGTTGAGAATACTTGCCACTCACCTCCTTTCATATGTTTTCAGCTCCTCTACTACGAAAAGGAATTGAATCAGTCAAGAGGAACAACCTTACCTCTAGACAATTGGAGAAATTAATGGTTGTACATAGTGCCTTGTGGCTATAGGATTGACAAAACCCTAAGTATCACCAAACTCTAACCTCATGTTAGAATTTTGATCCTGAAGATGCTATACAGGTTGATGAGGAGGCATGGGAGGGGGTTCCATTGCATGATGCAACCCCTCATAGTGGTAGTGACTCTGACTCAGACACCAATTTTGATGCAAACCTACAAGAGGCAAATGCTAATTAGGGATAACTATATATTTTCTATGTTTTTGTCATTTTATAGTTGAAACTTGCAACCTTTGGACATTTTGTTGTAATGCTTATATAATATTATATGCACATTGATAATGAAAGCATATAAATTTCATTAATTTGTTTGTCAATTCTCATGTAAAATCTCAATTCAAGTCTAATGTTTTGTATTAAGGTTATATAATGTCTATAGTGAATGCTTCATCATATGAATATTTGAAATTTCCTTATATTTTAAAAAAAAACTTATTATTTTAATAGTCATGCCCTATCATCCCCTAAAAAATGGCCAAAAACAAAGCTCGTACTAGAAACACGTCCTCCCATCCCTTGTCGTCCCCATCCTAGAAACTTGGGGGAGCATGGATATTCTTTTCTCCTCTTTGTTCCCTTCAAATAAGATATGCATAAGCATTAAGAAATTATGAATATCATATTTAATATATATATGGTTATTGCACATCTTCAATTTACACAAACCAAGAATTAAACATTTGATTTCCTACACACACAAAGCTCTTCCATTTCAAAAAATAGTTAAAACAAAGCTTCCCAACATGTTTCCTTGAGGGTTAATGACAAAAATTTCTACCAAGTGTCCTCAACACTTTAAATTCAATATAAGTATTACGAAGCTATGCATACAAGTCACCCACCTTGTTAGCAAAATGGATGCCTAGCACAAGTTGTTGGTGGTTTTGATTACAGGTTGCATTCATTCTGCAACTCTCACAAATGCCACATACCATAGTAATCCTCCTACTCCTTAGCCATTCTACAACAACTCTCCAACATATCCACCAACCCACCTTCAATCACCAATTCCTGAACCTTCTGTTGTAGTAAAGCTACCCCCTAACCGCATGCTACTCCTCCAAAGCTTGTATCTCATTCTCATCAGATTTACAAATTCCACCTCCACCTATTCTTGATATTTTTCCTCCTCCTCCACCCAACCCAAAACAATTTAACCTTTACAAACCCAAACATAATTTTGATGACACACCAAATAACTATGACACTTTTTGAATGAGCAACAAAGTGTTCCAATTCTCGGGCTAATCCAACAAAATCAATAGGCACTTTATCATTTTTCCTTAAAGAGAGTTTGCATTTGACATCTTTATAAGATAGAACTCAATACATGTAGTTTCCCGTGCAAACATAAAAATTTATCAGTTGTATTTAATATCAAAATGTTATGGTATAAGGAGGTGTAAGCTTCAAATTACTCAGAACTAGATGATTAATAGGAAAAAACCATAGGCGATTTCAAGAAAACAATTATCTATTAACTATGGACTATGGTGGCCTTAAAACTGTCATTTATCTTTCAAGATTTTAGAAAGCTATTGCTGCTCCCAAAAAACTGGTGGTGCATTTTCCACATCACTAAGATAGCACTTTTAACTCCCAAGCCCTCATTAACATCGAAATTGATTTCACATTTATGGGCTTATCTAAGCCACCAAAAGCCCCATTAACCCCACCATATTAATACAAATCTGCACTCCCACCTGTGGAAATACAGCCTCAGCCTTTCCCTAGTGTTAACTCCTGCCCCTCCAAAGCAGTGCCTATGTACTCAATTCCACTTTAGATCTCTAGTCTACCCATCACCTGCTCATCATTATAAGTTTGCACCTCCTCCATATTAGCTGAGTAGAAAAACACCTTATAAGGCACCCAATTCATTGCACATTTGATCTTCATTCATCCATGTTATTATATTAGAAGTTGTAGATCAGGGCTACTTGTTGGATTTATTTTTGTATGTTTTGGTATTGTATTATTGCTACTAGCACTTCATGTTGCTGCTTCTGTTTACTTAGTGTAAGATGTCAATTTGCAATCTAGAAGTTGAAAAAGCTTGAGATAAGACCTATAATATGTTCAATAAAATAGTTGGATATTTAGCTCCAGGATCTTGTAAACTGTCCACTTCATGGAAAATCTTAAAGAAAGATGTAAAAAGATTTGCGTATGCGATAAGTATCGTGCATGTTTTCAATAATCTTGTTTTTGTAGAACGTGGAAGCTACATGTTGTTCTTGGACAAAAATTCCTAATTCATAAAAAATCAATCACAAACTAAGGAGGGATCTCACAGAAGCAAATATCTTCAAATTATTGTAACATGTGATCAGATTTCACCAGAATTCTTGTCATTTTATGGAAAATATTGCAACTTTCTTAAATTGCATTGACCAAAAGTTTGATTGCAATATTAACTGATATATCAATGACATATCACCAATATTATCACAATAAATTTGTTTTTTGGCTATAAAGCCTTCAAACTACCTTTAATACTTAAATTGTTGTGAAATAAATAATCTTCTAATCTTAACTATGTATTAAAAAACTTCACTATTATTCTCATTTAATTCAATTTCTTTATAAATTAAAACCTAGAATATTTTGACCATTTAGCTCAATAGTTGTTGGAAATTAAAGCTCTTACTTACCTCTTTTCTGACTTCAGATGGAGATCAGTCATTGCATCTATTCTAGGGTCATGCCACTTCACCATTTCTTGATCTCTGCATGAGCAATGATTATCATCACTATAAATCAACTAATATTATGTTAAATAGTCTTAAAATAAATAGAACATTAAGGTTTTTTTATCTAGAAATCCCGTACTTATTTACCTTTTAGTTTCAATAGGGTTAGATAATAAATCTTTAGATTTATCATTTAGAATATAGCTTAAATATCCTAAGAAAATAAAGGTTAAATAATTATCATTTACCGTTTTCCATAAATTGTTACTAAATGAACCACAAACTTCCAGGTTGCAACTAGTTTAACATCAAGGCATTTCAACAATGTTTGGTTGAAAAAAAAAGTTGACGTAATATCAAGTTTCAGTCAATTATCACTTTTTATCATAAATAATGTCAAACTTAAGAGTTAAGATACTATAAACATTGAACTCTATTAAACAGATCCAAACCAAAAACACAAATCCACCTACGTTGCTTCACCCTTCAAGAATCAATCAGAGAGGTATCACAAAAAAATAAAAATTATTGCTCAGGCTAAACTTTCCAGTGGCCTCATTTACTAGCAATCATTTATCACAGCTTTTAACTGTTCACTCTTGTATAAAGACGGTGGTGAAGTTCTAATGTGGAGCTTTTGGTAAGGTAACATGTCATTATTTTCTTGCATGTAAAGAAGCCTAAGCGTCTGGTTTGAATGTGTTTGATCTTCTTGAGGCTAAATCTGAGCAAGCATGCAAGTTGGTTCAATATATTGGCACAAATCAGAGGTCAAAACAACAATAGTATGCACAAGTGGAAACATATCTTCAAGCAAGTGTGTAGTTAAACACCCTGTTGCTAGGGATGGCGCCAATACATGACACACATGTGTAGCATGGAAGTGGAATTTGATTGAAGGAGCACAAGGACTCATTAGCAGAAGGTGCAAGGAGGTTGTCTTGGATGCACAAAGACAAGACAGATGGTCAATATTTTCACACCTCCTTGTTCTCCCACCACTCTCCACACTGCTTTCTTTACCATTTTCTTTTCCATTGCAAGCCATAAATGCACCCAATTCATTAATTGATCTCCCATTCTCTCTTATCTTAAAAGAAAAGAAAGATAAAACAAACTATCCTTTAAATTACCCACTACAACAATTATATAATGTGTTCACAACCATACCATATACATAAATCTTAAAATCAGTGCCCAAAAATAGAACTAGCCCAAATTGGCTTAAAAGTCATCTGATTTCATTTCTACATTTTTCTCCCTACACAGATTTGGGTCACTCTAACATTTCTCATCCAGCAGAAAAGAAGGGTTGATTCCTTGACTGCACCAGATGCAGCCACCATTACAGTGATAATAAGGAGCATTAACATTTTTCAAATCACCAGAGAAATTTCATATGGTCCTTGAAGTCATTTGTTCCGTTTGGAAAAAAATTTAAAGAACACATTGATATAAGGTAGAAACACATGTGGTTGTAAATATCACAAAATACAGGCCTATAACCCTTACTTCCAGTACGAATATATATCATTTGCACAAATATAACTAAACCAATCTTGAAATATTTGAGAATGTAAACCAACAATCAAATCTAGGTCAAGCCCATTCAATGAGCTCTAAAAGAAAAGAAAAGCATGACCACTGTAAAAGCAAAAGAAAACAAAAAAATAACAGGATTAAAAATTTAGTATTCTTGAGGATATTCAAGTCTTAGTCACAACCTAAACAAGGCATAAACAAAAAATTCTTGAAGACATAAGAAAAGCGTGAGCACTGTAAAGCACAAGAAGACATAATTCTAGGATAGAAAATTTAGTATTCTTGGTCACAACCTAGAAAAGGTACAAATAGATAATTCTTGAAAGACTTATAGTGAGCCAGAGACGCCATAAGGATCAATCTATAAAATTACCTGACACACATCTCTGTTGTCTGCGCTTTGTAATACCTCATCTTCTGTCAACTGAGGAACCACAATTGCGCTTAGTTGTTCAAGAGGAAAAAGAAACCATGTTTGCAGCATAGAAGAGGATAGAGTGTCTAAGCTTGTTGGGAAACATTTGATTTTGAAATTTGCAAGATAGACAGCCTTGCCTATGGTTCAGCTTTGAAATTTATATTTGAAAGCCTTTGGAAATGGGTGCAACGGGTGTTTCAACTTTAGATTGAAAAAAAGAGAAAACCCCTGATTTGAAAGCAATTTATGTTTTTTTTTAGAAAGCATCAACACCTCTTGTATACATATGAAAAATGTAGAAGCATAGACAAAGGCATGTAAGCAATTTGATTGATGATTCATATGGTTTTCATTGTTTTTATCTTTCATGATAAAATTTATATAGAACACTTTATACTACTTAGACAAGAATGTATGTAGAAATTATCTCTTGAATGATTTCAAATTGTGATTAATTTTATTTATAGCTTATATTGTGTGGATGAGACTTGAAGTTCCTTGTAATTTCTCGTGGCATTCACTTTTATGGATCAAAATTTTAAAGAGGCTTTAGAAACTTTCAAGCAAATGTAACTAGCAAAAATAAAACCATACTCTACAACATTTGTTAGTATCCTCATGCCTAACGCAAAAATGGGAGAATTGGAACAAGGCATGGGGATCCATCAAAGCATTACCTTCTTTAACCTCTAGAAAACTTCTTGAGCTGTATCATTACATGAGAATGCTCCCTTCTTAGTCATGTTAGTTAGGGGTGTTTCCATCTATAAGAAGCCCCTAATTAATGATAATAATAAATATAATATCTATAGGAAATTAAGATTGGTTTATGTTTTTAAATGGAAACAAGAGAATTATAAAACTTAACTAACCTAAAAAAGTGTCAACTCTGAGTTAAAACACCAAAAATAGGAAAAAATTGGCTCATGCTAACATTCACACAATGGAAGTAAAATTAGGTGTTCATTCTTTTTTATAGAAATTTATTCATTAGGTTAAATTAGAGTTTGTTCAATCAAATTATCTGTTCATCAAGGAAAACTAATGGCTTCAGGGAGAATCTACAATTTTAGGTGGAAATATTGGGAAAAGTGTATTTTACACCTTGTATAATGAGATTAATAATTAATAATGTAAAAATAGAAGTAATTTTAGTACATCTTAGAAATGTGTACATCACAATGGGTTAGGCATTCTTGGGGACACTTTATGTCACATGTACATTGGGATAAGTATTTAATGTGGGTGTCACATTGAGAAAATAATTAATATTTAATTTGGGGCCATGGTTTTCTAAGATCATAGTTTTGAGGCACTCGATTTATGTAATACCACTTAGTGGTTTTGTGCAAGTTTGTCTCTATTGAACCAAGCACATGAGTAGTGGTTGAGGTTGGCTTATGTAACCTTTGTCTTAATGGCTAAGTTTTAACAAATATCACTTTAGGTTTCATATGTGATAACATGAAGCGTGGAGTGGGATGTTTGGTTACATGGTTCTTATTTACTTGTTCAAATGGAGGAATACAACTAGGGTGATTGACGCTTTAAAAGCTTGCATGCCAAAGATTACAAGTATTGTAATCTTATTTATGAGATAATGCATTGAGTTATATGTTCTTTTAGAGGCTATATTTTTTCCTTAAAAGGGTGTTTAAAAGGTATATTTGGTACTATCTTGTGGTATTTTCACTATTCTTTTGTATTGTGGCTTCTAAATACTTATTTTTTATATTTTCTCTCATAAGATTTATGTGGAAATTATATAAATTACTGTAAATTACCTTTCATTTGGTATCATATCTTGGTTTTCAAGTTGTAAGAGGAAATATCTTCTTGGTTATCAACCATTTACATGAGTGGAATCTTGTGCATAATTGAATCCATGGTCTTGCAACAAAAAGAAGAGATATTTTGAAGGTTTTAGATTTTTTGTAGATCTAGGGTTTGTGTCTTTTGGGGATCTTTTTATTATATTTTATAGGATGAAGTTTCATACATGACCCCCTAGACAATAATAGACCTCACCATTGAGTCTAGCAGGCCCAAATCCTATAGATACACATAAAACTTAATAGATTCAGATTAAATAATGGTCAATTTAGGGCATTACAAAAATAATTGAACATACCAATTCATATAGATCCATATAGTTCTATATGGTCTATAAAGAATGTGTTGCACATGCAGTCATTATACTAGTAGAATATATTCTATGTCATCATATATTGTGTAGAAAATTTAGACAGTATGATTGGGTCGAGGGTACAATTTTTATGTCATTAGAGGTACACCTTGTGTCATGTTAGGTATGTGTACATCAAGAAAGTATAGAAGCAACAAATGTTTTTTGGGGGACACAAGGCCCTAGTCATAAGGGTTACAACCAGTGGTTGTACTCAGTCAATGGGAGGTAACTAGGCACCACTAGAAGCTACCGCCTCCATTATGGTCTATAGCTAAAAAATTATCTTAGTGCCACTTTTTACTCAACCCTAACTCTCTATGAATACCTTGGTGGCACCATGCCACCCATCTAATGGCTTTGCTAGAGGGTCATCCATGTACAACCAAAATAGTGCAATCAAGTGCTATAAAAGCTATTTTTTATGCATAGCATAAATTTAAGCCAAAATATCAAAATGTTAAGGTCTAATAGTTGACAAAAAAAATCATAAGCACTATGTATTGGTATTAGTGGTTTTCTATATTTTACTATTTATGACATAAATCATTATTTGGAGGCCAAATTTTCTCTCTTAAATTTAACAAGTCATATCATGAGCTCATAGTGCTCAATTTTTTACTTTTTATAGGAGACAAACAATATTTTTATTACTTTGTTATGAATTAGGTTTAAAAGTATTAATATGCAGATTATTAAATTACATTTTTATAGAGTTATTTAATAGCTTACTTAACTATGGTTACTTTGTGGATTTGTAAAATATTGAATCTAGATGTGATTTAGTGCTAAGTCATGAGTAATCTATGTGATTAACTCTAATAGTCTCTATTTGATATGTTTATTGATGCAATATTGAGCTTGTATGTTACATTGTGAGATCTATGATTCATACTTTTTTGTGAGCTATCTACACTAATAGATTGCATAGATAACTCAAATGTGAGTCATCTACACCCATACATATTTTAGTGTTGATGTAGATTCTATTAGTTGGTCTTATTTTGGTTACTTGGTGTATTGGTATTTATCTTATTATGACATAAAGAGATGGTGTCATCTAAGATATTTATACTTGGGGACCTATTATAATTGACTATGCTAAAAATGTGTGAGATTTGGGGAGATTGATGTAGGTATATTGTGTGGTAATCATTGTATTATGGACATTCTTGTTTGCATAAATATTTACAATGAAATAGTTTTGAAAGGAAATAGAAAAAGCAATGGAAAGTACTAATAAAGAGCAATTGTTTGAAGGAAAGAGATTACCAAATAGATTGAAGTAGCCAAACCAAGCACCACCAAAGCAAGAGAGACACAAGAATTTGTTAAGGGGAAAAAACAAGAAAAAACCCCAATATTATGAATGGAGGAAAATGCCTAAAGAATAATACAAAGAGAGAGAGCTTCAGCCTTAGCTTGCTTGCATGAATCTTGAAGAATGAGAGGAGAGGCACCTCAATAAGTAGAGGTGAGAATGAGGAGTTAGAATGTAACTCCCAACTCAATGAATGCCACCATTCATCTATGTGTGTGCAAAGTGTCACCTCTTAAGGAGGTGGATACAAATATTCCTTAATAAAGGAATTAAAAAATAAGCCATCCTCACACATGTGTGAGATGACAAAAAGACAAAAGACTTGTAGGGATTCCTTTGGAATATTCCTACAAGTTAATAAAAAATTACAATTAAAGAATAACCTTTACCAAGTAAAGATTAATCTTCTAACATCCCCCCTTAAGCTTTACTTGGGGAAGTTACATCAAACCCTTCAATGGGTTGTAATCCAAGATTTTTACAATGGAAGAGAAATTTATCTTTACAAAGAGCTTTGGTGAGAATATCTGCAACTTGATCTTCACCTTTACAATACAAAAGAGAAATTTGCTTGTCTTCAATTTGCTCTCTAATGAAATGATGTTGAAGAGCAATGTGCTTGGTCCTTGCATGAAAAATTGGATTCTTTGCCAAAGCAATAGCACTTTGATTATCACAATATAAAGGAGTAGGATCCTTTGGAGGTAGACCCAAGTCTTCAAGTAATCTTCTTAACCATAATGCTTCTTTAGATGCATTTGTACAACCTTTATATTCAGCTTCTGTAGAACAAAGAGAAGTAGATTGTTGTTTCTTACTATTCCATGAGATTGCACCTGATCCAACAAAGAAACAATAACCACAAGTGGATCTCCCATCATTGGGATCACCTCCTAAATCTGAATCAGTATAACCTTTTAAAGAAAAATCACAATTTGCATCATAAAAGAGACCAAGATTAAGAGTGCCTTTAACATATCTTAAAATTCTTTTTGCAACTTTAAAATGAGTTTGTTGTGGTTTAGACATAAATCTAGAAACCAATCCAACACTATAAGAAATATCAGGTCTAGTAAGAGTTAGATAATTTAAACTTCCTACTAATTGCCTATATAAAGTAGGATCAACAAAAGGAGTTTCCATATCAACCATTAATTTAGTTCCTAATTCACAAGGAGTAGAAACACACTTTGCATCATTCATTTTAAATCTATCTAAGAGATCTTGAGCATATTTATGTTGAGAAATAAAAATACCTTTAGGTGTTTGCCAAATTTGCATACCCAAAAAATAATGTAATAGGCCTAAATCAGTCATTTGAAATTGTTGATTGAGTTGAGACTTAACATCACTAATCAAATTGTTAGAACTAGAAGTGATAATTAAATCATCAACATATAAAATAATAATCACAATATCATCTTCACTATGCTTAATATATAAATTTGGATCATTTTTACTTCTAATGAAACCTTGAGATAGAAAGAAAGCATTGATCTTTGAATACCATTCTCTAGGAGATTGCTTTAAACCATATATTGATTTCTTCAATTTGCAAACAAGATTTTCATTACCTTCCTTAATGAAACCCAAAGGTTGAGACATATAAATTTCTTCATGTAAATCACCATTTAAAAATGCACTTTTAACATCCATTTGATGAATAGGCCAATGCATATGAGAAGCTAAAGCAAGAACTAATTTAATGGTTGGCATCTTAGCTACTGGAGCAAATGTTTCATTATAATCTAATCCTTCAACTTGAGAGAAGCCCCTAGCAACTAATCTAGCTTTAAACTTGCTAACTTCATTATTTGCATTAACCTTAGTTTTATACAACCATTTGCATGAAACAAGATTCTTACCTTGAGGTAATGGAACTAAATCCCAAGTATTATTAGCAATTAAAGTATCATATTCTTCTTGCATAGCCTTTTGCCAATGAGGTTGATCTTTAGCTTGTTCATAAGTTTGAGGATCATTTGAATTCATAATGTTAGACATCAAAGCATGATTACAATAATTTGCCTTTCTTCTTTTAGGTGGATTTTTAGCTAAATAATCCTCACTTTCTTGCAACAAATTTTTAAACCATTTTGGCATTCTTTTAGATGTAGGAGTATCATCACTAGAAGAAGAATCATGAGGAGAAATTTCAACATTTTCATCATCACTATCACTATGAGTAAGAGATGCATTAGGAGGGTTAAGAGGAGTTTCAACTTGAGGATTATCCTCCACAACAATAACTTTATTTTGAGAAGAATCAATATTATGCACTTTAGAACAATCATGAACACCATTTTCAGCAATGCATACATCTCTAGCAACTTTAACTTTGTTAGTAAGAGGATTATAAACTCTATAAGCTTTAGAATGTTCATCATAACCAACAAAAATATGATAAGAAGATTTAGCATCTAATTTTTGCCTCTTTTGTTTAGGTTTGTGAACATAAGCAATTGAACCAAAAATCCTTAAATGCTTAAGATTGGGCTTCCTACCAGACCAAGCTTCTTCAGGAGTTATATCCTTTAAAGCTTTAGTAGGAGTCCTATTGATAATGTAAGTAGCACAAACATAGCTTCTGCCCAAAATTTATAAGACATATTTTTAGCATGTAACATACATCTAGCCATTTCAACAATAGTTCTATGCTTCCTTTCCGCTACACCATTTTGTTGAGGTGTATAGGGAATAGTTAGCTCATGCTTAATACCAAATTATTTCAAATAACTATTAAAAGCATTGTTCACATATTCTTTACCATTATCAGTTCTAAGAATTTTAAGTTTAAAACCAGATTGCCTTTCAACAAATTTATGAAATTCAGAAAATATATCAAGAACTTGATCCTTACTATGAAGAAAATAGATCCAAGCTCTTCTAGAAAAATCATCAACAAAAGTAAGTGCATACCTTGATCCTTGGATGGAGTTATTCTCCATGGGTCCCAAAAGGTCACTATGAACTAGGTGCAACTTATGAGTTGCCCTCCATGATTGACCATGTGGAAAGGGCTCCCTATGCATCTTACCACTCATGCATCCTGTGCATACAATTTTAGATGGAACAATACTAGGCAATCCATCTACCATATTAAGCTTTTGCATTAAAGCAATATTGTTAGAATTTATATGACCAAGTCTTTCATGCCAAACATTGAAATCAATGGTAGATATTAAAGAGCATCTAGATTGAGCAAACTCATAAAATTTGAACAAATTATCATTGTCTAATTTAGCATTAGCAATGACCTTGTTTTGTTTTGGATCAATAACATAGCACATATCTTTGTAAAATTCAATTTTATAATCTTGGCAAAGCTTAGCAACTGAAAGCAAGTTAGTCTTTAATTCAGGAACATATAAAACATCATGCAATTTACCATTAGGAACATTCACATCTCCAATTGCTTCTACTTTACAAGTATGATTATTAGCAAGTTGAAGAGGAACATTTGATATATCAGGTTGCATAGACTCAAAAACTTCTTTATGTGAAGTAACATGTTGAGATGCACCTGAATCAATAACCCATTCAAGAGGTTGAGAAACATTAGAACTACAAGTAAAAGCACGTCTAGATTGATTTGCATTATTTTGAAACTTATTATTATTAGGTTTATTTTGATGTTGATTATTTTGCTTCATAGGCTTTTTCTCATTTTGCTTCTTAAAACAAGTATTTTGCCAATGACCATCCTGATTACAATAAGTGCAATGTGGTTTCTTAGAAGAGTTAAACTTTCTAGGATCATTGCCATTATTATAATGAGGTTTGGAATTATAATGTTGTTGTTTAGAATGAGGTTTAAAATTTTGCTTATGATTAGATAAGAAAGCATGTTCATTAGACTTAAGAGTACCAAACTGAATTAACTTAGCCTCTTCTTGTCTTAATAAATCACGAAAAATATCATAAGTTAATTGAGTAGCTAAAGAAGGAATAGCTAATTGAGCATGAATATTAGTAATGAATTGTTGAAATTGTCTAGGAAGACACTTTTTAAGAATAAGATGAATTAATCTAAGATTATCTAATTTAACTCCTAAACCATCCAAATGACTATTTAAAGCATCAAATTTCAATAAAAATTCATCCATAGATTTAAAATCAGAATATCTCAAATCTTCAAGTTGATCTTGAATTTGAATTTTTCTTGATTCATTTGTACTATCATAAATTGTTTTGAGTTTGTCCCATGCTTCATAGGCAGTTGTACATGTCCCAATGTGAACATAAAGTTCGGGTGACATGGAGATACCTATGAGGCCAAGGGCTTCCTCATTTTTGAGATTCCATTTTTCGATTTCATCTTTGGATGCAGAAGAACCTGGTTTAGATTTAGGATCTGTAGCTACATCTAAAAGATGTTTAAACCGAAAAATGAAAGAAATGTGAGTCTTCCAAGAATGATAGTTAGAAGAATTTAACTTAATTTCAGGAATTAAAGTTGACATTGTAAAGATATTGAAGTGCACAAAAAAACTTTACTAAAAGAAATACTTACAACTTAAGAAATGAAATAACACTAATTGAGCATGAAAGAAAAAAAATATTTAGTGTCTTTAAATAAAAAGATTTTAGAAAAAAGAATCATTTGAAAAAAAATATTTAGGCCAATTGTAAAAAAAAAAAATAAACCTCTTTATGATATAATTAAATTTTTTGTAATAATCTCTTTAAAAAAATTATCAATATAAAATTAATATATAACTCATTTTTTTTTTAATTTAATAACGAAATGCCTTTAAAATAAATGTTTAAAAAAATTTCCCTATAAGAAAATATTAAAAAATAAATAAATTATATACTAAACTAAATTTTAAGGAAAGACTAAAACCTTTTATAATTTAATGAAAAGTTAATAATAAATAATTAGACTTTTCATTAGAAGACTATCGAATGAAAAGTTATAAAAGAACTTTAGACCTTTTTTAAACACTTAAAGAAAGCACATGCTTTTTCGAAGTTTTAAAAGAAATATAAACTGCATATAAATGAAAATAAAGCACGGTGGGAGAAATTTTTTGAAATGAGTGAGATTAATGGGTGGAAAAGAAAAGAGTTAAAAAAGGGTTTAAATCAAAGGTCACGACACAGAGAGCAGCGGAAGGAGCCGCAGGGGAGGGTCTGAGCAAGAGGCCGCTCAAGCATAAAGGCCATGAAATGGCAGAGAGGGCATGTGACGAGGAGGCAAGCGGGAGTTCAGCGCGGTTCAGCCTCAACAAGCCTATTTCAAATTTTTATTTGATTATAGATTAGTATTTAAAAACTTAGGATTTATATATCGATTTTTTTTTTCAACTTTGATAAAGAAAAATAAATGAAATGTTTTGATTTATTTTATTTTTAAATTTCTAAACTAGAATAAGGGTTAAAGCCTTTGAATTTTTATTTTTTTTAGAAACTACAATTTTTTTATAGATTTACAAAGAAGCAGATTAGCTTTTTCCTATAAAAAAAATTGAACTAGGGCAAGAGATCTAAAAAAGAATTTGATTTTTTTACAGATATGAATAAATTGTAGAGATTTAAAAAAACATTGATTTTTTTACAGAAATTTGAACATGTAAATATGGAATTTTTTTTTTTACAAATTTGCAAAAAAGCAGATTAGTCTCTCTCTAAAATGTAAAATATAGAGATTTTTTACAGATTTAGCCTATATTGTAAAAAAACAATTACAGATCTAGAAAACATGAAATATAACCCTTTATTTGAGGGTTTCTAAATTTTTTTTTTGCAAAAATCTAAATATCTAAATATGCATGCAAAATAAATAGCTTTGAAATTTGAAATAAAAAATAAACTTAGAAAAGAAATCCTGCACAAGGGTTTTAAAAAAAAAAATTTACAAATTAGATTTTGTATAAACTATAGAAATTAATAAACTTGAAATTGAAAATTTGAAAAATAAGATAAACTCTTATTAAGTTTTCTAAAAGCTAAGATTCCTGCACAAAAAAAGTTAGAAGACATAAAACAAACAAGATTAGACACTTTGCTCTTCTTCTCTTCTTTGAGAGTGTCTCCAATGGTGTGCTAAAAAATCTGGTAAACCTTCAACAATGTAGCTCACAAAATATTAGTAATACCAAGCTCTGATACCATGAAAGGAAATAGAAAAGAGCAATGGAAAGTACTAATAAAGAGCAAATGTTTGAAGGAAAGATATTACCAAATAGATTGAAGTAGCAAACCAAGCACCACCAAAGCAAGAGAGACACAAGAATTTGTTAAGGGGAAAAAACAAGAAAAAACCCCAATATTATGAATGGAGGCAAAATGCCTAAAGAATAATACAAAGAGAGAGAGCTTAAGCCTTAGCTTGCTTGCATGAGTCTTGAAGAATAAGAGGAGAGGCACCTCAATAAGTAGAGGTGAGAAGAGGAGTTAGAATGTAACTCCCAACTCAATGAATGCCACCATTCATCTATGTGTGTGCAAAGTGTCACCTCTTAAGGAGGTGGTTACAAATATTCCTTAATAAAGGAATTAAAAAATAAGCCATCCTCACACATGTGTGAGATGACAAAAGACAAAAGACTTGTAGGGATTCCTTTGGAATATTCCTACAAGTTAATAAAATTACAACCTTTACCAAGTAAAGATTAATCTTCTAACAGTTTTATGTGGATACAATATTGATTGTGATGGTTTAATTCCAAATTTGTAGGTGATTATTTATCTTCTTGATTAAGAGATCATATTTTTACTTTTATAGAAGTACTATAGGAATCTGGTAGCCCCCCCCATAAACTACAGTGCATCTAGTAAAATTTTCTCACGTGATTGATAATGTTAGTGTGACATGGCCTCCAATACCACGAAGATGGGGGAAGACTAGACCTCGTGACCTCTTTCCTACAATAGGATGCTTTAGCCAATCGAGCTAGGTCCCCTACCCCATCATATTTCTACTTTATTCTTTGGAATTGTTGGTGTTTCATTTGAATGTTTTGATTGTGCAAGGGTTGTTGGCAAGATATAGATGGTTGAGGCACCACATATGTAATTTGGGTCATTATAGATTCATATATCCATTATATACCACTTAAATAGCCTTAAAACACCTCTAATATGCCTAAATAAGCTATAGAAGTATAAAATATTATAGAGGAAAAGGTAAATATGTGATAATAAGATAATTAAGTGTTATTATGAAGGGATATGATGGAAAGGAAATATGAAAAGAAATTAAAAGGCTATATAAATAAGGGAAAAGTGAGAGATAAGAGTGTGGAATCATGGGGAATAATATGGATTAAATATAAATGGGAATAAGGAAGATGAAATGTGTAAGGGATGAAGAATTAATTCTAAGACATGTGTAAGCCATTAATGTATATTAATATATGATTTTATGGTTGTATATATATGAATGCATATAATTCATTATAATTTCATTTATACTAATTGCATATCTAAGTTCACCCTTTTTATTGCATCACATCAATGTTTACTATATATAATAGAATATTAAACCTTTGACTTTGATCAAGGTTTTCCTATCAACAAGGGTCATGGGTGATCTTCAGTTAGAATATATTTATCATGATGCCATGTGTACCTAGGTATCATGGCTCAATGAGATCTGTCACAATGATTTAGATTCATCACTCAGTGATGGATAATATTTTGTAGTGGTTTTTGGTATCATGGAGGAGTTATTGGATTTTGTTACTATTACAGTGAGAATTCTTTGAAATATTTAGTTCTATTGACAAGAGATGATTATTTTCATATGGTTTGGATATGTTGACATCTTGTTACCATGGAGGACTCTTGGAGTCTTTTGTTAAGGTGTTGGTGTAAACAAACATCTTGGCACCCTAGGTTTCTCTTGCACTTCTAGGATTTTTCACCTAATAGAAGAGAAATGGGCCAAAATGGGCAATGTCTACATTCAAAGATTAATGGAAAATGGATGGAATATGTTTGAATAAGCTGATCTAAATGCAGAAAACTAATGAAAGCTATTGATTATTGGATGGAAACTAAAGAAATGTAAGATGTTTGAAAACACTTTGTGATATGTGAAAGCACCTAGAAATGAATGCAAACTATAACAAAAATGGATGAAACTAAATGTGTGCACTTGAGATATTTTTGGAGGATGGAAATGACTTCTAAAATGCTTTCGATGCTGAAAATTTGGCCTACTGGGACTCATTCGCCATTCTAGATGAATTAGTCCCAGATCTGGGAAACTGTTCTGGAGCCCGTTTCAAACAAATGGGTATCCAAAACTATAGAAAACCTTTTTTCAGGCCTGGTAGTGGGACTCATTTGCCACTAGTGGTGAATTAGTCCACTTTTGAATTTTTGAAAATCCAAAAGAGGAAACTGAAGCCCTCGGTCTGCTTTTTGGTTCCTAATAGGTGTCTGCCTCAGAAAGTTTGATTTCTGGCACTAAAAGTGAATTTTAGTTGATATTTTGACTTGGTCAACAAGGAGATGTCTTCAACAACTTTGAAACTTGATCTTTAATGATTTCCAAGCCTTCAAGATGCCTAAATCTGCAAACAGACAAGAAGAGAAGGAAAAATGTTGGATGTTAGGACATGGGGGTTTGCCTTGGTCAAACCCCTTTATAGGTAATTAAACCAAAATAGAGAAAGAATGTAATGAACCATGAAACAATGGAGTTAATACCTTTCCATGATGTTTGATCTTGAATTTTTGCAGCAAAAGATAAAGATTCCTCCCTTGAATGTCTGAAGAATGATCTTGAATGACTTAGAGTGATAAAACCCTAGTTAGCTTGACTTGAGATGGAAGACAAATGATGAATGAGTTGTGAATGAGTTCAGAGATGTAAATAAGGGTTTAGAGACTTGTATTTATAGGAAATCCACCTTATTTTCTTGTAAATTGGATCCCTAAGGCCGACATGAAAGAAAATAAAACTTAAATTCCAAAATGTCCTGCTCAAAACTCAAAAAGACCCAAATGGGACTAATTCGCCACCTTGGGCGAATCAATCCCACCTAGTAGGGACTCATTCACCTAGATGGGTGAACTAGTCCTAGAGGGGCCCTTTTGACAATTGGAATGTTGGGGAATGAGGAAATTGGGCTTATATGGTGTCTTTGTTGGTTATTTGATCAATTTATGCCTCGGGATGCACAATATCGGGTCATAGGGGCCTATTAATGATGATGTAAAGGGTGGATAAGGCAAAGGACACAAAGTTCAATGTGAAAGCGTGATTAAATACACTTTACATCATTAAAATGAGGTCCACATAGCCTAGAAAGGCACAACATCCAATGTGAATGTGTAAGACACATTACAACACTAGATTAAAGTCAAGTTTAATTTACAAGCCTTCTAGATTAATGTGATAATGAAATTAGATATATTTTACATTGTTGAATTAAGGTAAAATAGGTTCATTAAGTCTAGAGAACTGTGAAAGTCTTTTACAACACTTTACAACACCTTCACAAGACATCGTTAAATGCATTTTATTCAATTTGCAAGGGTCCAAGACCTAGTGTGGATGTGTAAAACACATCACAACACCAAATTAAGGCCTCATTAAGTCCAATTTGTCATTAATTATTCCCAAATCAAGCAAGAAAAAAGGGATACTTTTTTTGTGTCCATAGTTGGTTATGATTTTATAGTTTGATATATATGATCCTTGATTTAGAGAATGGATGATATTGTCCTATGGTGAAATATTGAGTATGCATTAGAGTTTTGGCATGATATAGGTGAGCTTGGGATAAAATATTTTGGTTAGATATACATGGTCCTATTTTGTGGATATGTAGACCATGATGCCATGGAGAGTTCCTCATTTTTGTACCAATTGTATAGAGGGATATTTGGTGATTATTTGTGATATTATTCTAGTATTGAGTGTAGTGATCATTTTTTCTTGGATATTATGGGTATTGCAGTGTTTCACTTAGATTTTATATGGCATGCTATGATTGGATGTGTGATCATGGCTATTTTATATAATCAATTGAAGCTAGGGATATCACTTTTTGTAGATCACATGTTGAGATGGTTACCCTCTAATGAAGTTTTAGTAGAATCTCATATGTCCTCATTAGAACTACATGTTTTTTAAACTTGACAAGAAGGATCTCCAAGTTATGTAACTTTGGATTAAGGAAGGCTTTATGTTTGAAGCCCCCCTACACATCATAAAAATATTTTGTAGGAGATGCAAGTAATTGGGGCAAAGTTGTGTTCTTTAGGTAGAAAGGTAAATTACAAAATTTGCAAGTTATGCAAATTGGATTTATGTGAGTTTTAGAAAAAGACATGTTAATATTTCTCAAAATTATTCAAATAATGTTATGTAAATAGAGTTATTGGGCTATACAACTCATAAAAGCGATTACAACACATAACCAAGAATGTGATTTATTTTTATTTTTTAGATTTTTTTAATTTTTAATTTCGTAGAATTTTAGAATATTTTTGAAAGAAAGGAAGAGCACTAAGTTTTCCAAAATATAATAGAGGAAAAGTTTAAACTAACTTAGAAAGTGCATGAACTCTCTAAATTATTCAATGTTTCCAATATTACCTCCTAGGTTAGCTGCAAGTTTGAAATGAAAAGTTTTGAATTGTTTTATTATTATTTCAAGAGTAATTTTTTTGAATAACCTAGGAAAATGCTTTAAAAGTATTAAAATTAAATCAACTAGCTAAATCAAAGAGTTGAAAAAAAATAAATATTGTTTAATGTTATAAAAATCAAATAATAAGAAACTAGCACCAAAATAGAAAAGAGTGCATAAAGAGACGGTCTATGTAGAAAGATAAATCTATCTAGCTTAGATTCTTGCATGACATTCAGACATCTACAGAGTATGAATTTGTTTTTATGCTTTTTGAAAATTAACTTCCCAAAAAATATTTCTTAGCTTCCAAAACCAAGTTCAATCTGCAAACAAGTAAAGCTAGAAATGCCAATAACTTATAGGGATAACAAAGATAAGAAAAAAAATCTAAACTATGATTTAACTTAAATAAAATGATAAAGAAAGAGAAGAGAACAACAAACCTAGTTTTGATAACCTACAAGCTAAAATGAAGGAAAGTTTTGGGCTACAAAGGAGCTTGCCAAGAATGGTCAAGCATGTAGTTCAGTTTTCCAACATCAATGGGTAGCCAAATGAAGAAATATTGATATAAATTATGTGATCCTATCCTATTTATGACTAGGATTTGGCATAGTAATAGAATGATAATGAGAGTGTTGAAAGTAAGGAAGTGATAACCCAAGTACACAAATGAATAAATATTGATATAAGGTGTGTGATAATATCCTATTTATAACTAGGAATTGAAAAAGTAATAACAAATGAAAGTAATATAAATTTAAAATAAAAATGAGAGTGTCAAGAGTAAGGAAGTTATAATCTAGGTGCCAAAGATAGCAACAACAAGACTACATTATAAATGAAATACAAAGTGAGAAGCTAGAAAAAGATAACAATATAAATCACCTTCTAATCTTGATGAGGTCAATCAAGGCAAGAGTCCTGTTGATAAATACTACTAAAATTTTCAAGAATGTAATGGAAATTTAAATTATTCACAAATAGTTCATAAAATGTTGGTAAACTACTAAAAGTGTTGGAAACAATGGTATAAAATAGTTGGTAAGAGTGTGGTAACTTGATATAATGAGAAATTGCAAGAGATGTTGAAGATACATTTAAAAATAGAGAAAATGGAAGGAGATAAGGGAGATAGAGATCTATTTGGATTTATTCCAGAGTTCTTACCTACAAACTAGATAGGTGATAGGTAAATAAATACTCAAAAACAACTAAAATTCTGAGAATTATCATGAGACATTTGTGTGACATATGAATGTCTAAACATTGTACTAATGTATAGATACTTTTTGCTCAACAAAGGTCCAAATAATAGGTTTGCATGACATGCAGATGTCTAGATATTTCTAGCTCAACAAAGATCCAAACACTAGGTTTGCATGACATGCAAATGTCTAGATAGTTCTAGCTCAACAAAGATCCAAACATTGGGGAATGACAAGACTATGATAATTGTAACATTAATTTTGAGAAAATAGACCATGGGAAGGTAGGCCTTAGCATCATGGGTGGAAAAAGGTTAAGTTAAAGGGTTTAATGAACCTAAAAGCATGCTAAGGGAGATGGACACCAAAGTGAGTCCAAAACCTAATAAAAAATTATAAAGGGTATATGATATTTATATTATTATAGGAAATGAAACAATTACAAATATTCATTAGGATCACCCTCTTTCCTAATGAGATCTACATTATAACTCTTGCAAGGCCCTACTATTTTTGCTCTTATTAAGGAATGTCCTAACATGGGGCCTCTCATTGAACTATGTGCTCTTTATCCCTCCTCCTCTTATCATGACACTAGAAATTATTATCATTGTAGTACATGTTGCGGAACTAGATTCCATTGAACCACATTATGAGGAATCTCATGGGCTTCCCTAAGATAAATATATACTATAGCCACTAAGGGAAAAATACCATTCGAATCTATCTAAATGTCTACAATAGTCTACCAATGGGATGGGTCTTGAGTGATGCCCTCTTATATATTTTTCAAAGTAACAACACCATCGCATAAGTATGAAACTATGTCATCCCCTTACCAATGATCAACCATGTCAATATAAGGATCTCAAATCATGTTATTATCTCTCAAACTTATATAATTTTAGGTCATGGTATTAAAGTTCCCTAATCATGCCCACCTCATAATCTTTGAGGTTATGATATCTATGATCAACAATTGTCTATAATAGGGAATGATATGCTTAAGAATGTACCCATAATAAGGGATCGATGACTAAAATAGTAGAATTAACATCCTTACACATAAATCACAAAACAATCAAGCCAATATATCAATGCTTCATACATAAACTCTACCTTAATATATTAAATGGTGGCATCCCAATTGTAAAGAAGAATGTGTGCCTTCTTGTCACTAGTTAACCTAGTGGTTTAATTGGGCATATAATATCCTTCTACAATGGAATGATAATTTAATGTGGAATTGAGATTAACATGCTTTCAATATCTAGATGGGCATATCTAAAGTATGAGCCCCATATTACCATTTTCTCATCTAAAATAGCCTTATTCAAAGTGAAGTTGTCACCTTGGATGAAGACACTAAGGATGCAATGAACATCATATAGTGTAACATCCCACTCTCTTGCTATGTGTGGAAACTAGAAAGTGTTCCATTCTTACAACCTAATATATAATAATATCTTAGTAAACCCAACTAGACAAGTGAATCAATGAATCCTAGCTATTTATCTAAATAAGTAGACAGTATAATCCTTTGATCCATGATATCAAGGTTATTTAAAAACTCTACAATAAAACCCTACTTGGTGGCATCACTATACTGAACATAAGGGTCTTACAATGACAAGTTCTTAATATCTAAAAATAACTAAAAATCATAAGAACCCTTTAAATCCCAAAAAAAGAAATTTTAGGAAAATCTATTATAAAACTATAAGACTCAATTATCTCTCTTCATTTGCCAAGATATATTATAATTTTCCTAGGTGAATGAGTAACTACGAGAACAAAAAAATGCACCCCATGATTATCAACTTTCCAACCAACCCTTTGACCTAAGTAGATTTAAAAACATGTATGAAAGAACAAAATAATTTAGTGTCTACCCATCCTACCCAATAATGATTATTTTAAATAACCCATCCCAAATTTCATTAACAATAACTATTAGATCTAAGGTATACTAAAACCTAGGGCAATGAGAGTTTTTTTTTAAATTTTCACTTCTTGTTCCATCTATACTAGTGCTTATGCCATAATCTTATAATCTTGCTAGCTCCCCATAGACTGTTTTCATGTCCAAATTTTTGGTTATTTGACCATAGCTCAAAAATCCCTTGAGCTCACTCAAACACAAGAATACAAATAAAACTATGAAAGCCCTATTTTATATAAATAGTAAGCTAATTCTTCTATAGGAATTTTTTTACATGCAAGTGATCCATGTAAGATGGAACAGTTATATTTTGGACTCCACAAAAGTTATGTCCTCTTATCTTTGGTTTGATAATTCTTTAAATTTAAGCCAATTATTGATAAAGAATGCACAATGTCTTATAAATGGTTTTATTTTGTAGGATTTCCGTGAGCAAAAAAGAGTAAGAATGTCTTTCAAAGTATCTCTAAACCTACACAAATAGTGAGTAACCATTTTCATGCTATCATTTCATGTTTTTATTTTGAAGCAACTTTATATCACATGTGATTTTTCAACTTGTGTTTACAAATTTGGATATAGGAAATCAATAAAGGGTAAGTATAAGTAAGTTCAAAGGTCCCCATTCCACATTTTTGAGGTGGAACTAACTAAGTAGTATAAGATGCATTTCTTAATGTTACAACATTTATTTGCCTAAAATAAATAACCATACATGACCGTCTAATTAAGATCCATAATCTAGCATATGACGCTATGTGACATGAAACCAATCAAAATCATAATCAATTTTTTGTTTCATGGTGAAAATGCATTATTAGCCTCTTATAATTCACTATGTCACAAAAAATTCAACAAAAAAGTATTGACAACCTCTTTTTGAGAAAAAAAAAAACCTTTATTTTTTTCAAAAATCATGAGTTTATCCTTCATCAATTTTCGCCAATATGTAATGTTCCTTTGTAATTAATGCATTTATATGGTCCTATTCATTTATTTTCTAATGAGGTTGAAGAACTAAATTTTAATAATATGCTTTGTTTTGTGAAAAATAGGTCTAATATTAAATAAGATGTACTAATATTTCATTTTGGCATCTCTAGATATGGAGTGTGGGATTTCATGAAGGGAATCTATGACAACTTTGAACAAGTGACATTTTTATTAATGATTTTCTTATGGAAAAGAATAATTATGGGGCACTAATTTTGAGGATAAATCTTACATTTGCTATTTTATGTTGAAAGAACAACTCATGCAGTGTTGGAACTTGGGTGCCCAAGATTTCCCTTAGCATGTTATAAAATGAGGTACTTGGTTTTCCATGAGATGAACTGCATCTCTCATATTTTTTATATTGGTTTAGTTCTATGTTCATCTATTAAATCAAGGGTGAAAACCCTTGGGTCCAAAGATTGGAGGATGAAATTCCTTTAGCTTCCTTTGGATAGTCTCATTAAAATATTATATGTGCATGTTGAAAGTTTTTTATTTTATTTATCAACAACTATATTTTGGATTGGAAAAACATGCATGCAATATAATTATATTGATTTTTCTTCTCTAGCATAACTATATTTATGTATCTTTAATGTATTCCAAAAAATATAATAATAATATTTAGCACCGATATGATTGTGAATGACTCATTTTGTTTGCACATGGTTTTATCTTTTTGAATTTGTTATTTAAATACATATAATGAATATTATTCATTTTCATATGATATTAGCTCACCCTTACAAGATCTTGGTAAAAAAAATGGTGAATAATCATATTTACATATCATATGCTCTCACCTCACTTTCATGAGATCTTGGTTATTAGAAAGTGATAAATATATTTTATATTAAAATTTGGTTGAAGTCATCACAATGGTATTAGAGCTAACTTCTTGCCTACCTATGAATCATGGAAAGTAATTAAAGATGTATGAAATATGAGTAAATAACCTATTTATTTCAAGTATTGTGATAAGTAGTTATATGTAGCAAGATAGAACATCATATTTATTGATAATGGACAAAGAGAGAATGAAAAAATTATTGACTTAATTATAATAGATCCAAAACAAAATACCCACCACTATTCCTTTATAGAACCAGGGTTATAATAGAACATCACAAAGAGGAGAAAGCTCATTTTCAATAACTAGCTAGCAATGAGCTCCATCCCATAACTTACTAGTTTTATTTTTCTAGAGAAAGAAGAAAGAACTAGAACCTAAGACTACTTGCGTAGAGGATCTCGATAACCTTCGTGAATAATATCAAGGAAATTTAAAGACTTGAAAGCCACTATATATATTTTCAATTACTTGGAGAATCTAAGAGTTTCCAACATAAAAGTGTCTAGATGGTCAATTGGAATAATAATAAGAAATAGTTTAAGTAAAGGGTGAAAAAATAAATACACTCATCGCTATTGATAACAACAATATATTTTGCTAGGCTTGGTTAAAAAGTTTGTGGGCCTACTTCCCACTCAACCTTGTGATAGAAGAATATTCCATCTAGTTTCGACATTACATTTGTAGTGTGTTGCCTATCATTGTTGGAACCATGGTCTAGTCACACAAGGGCATGAACTTATATGTAAACATTTGATGGTTTTAACCAAATTATATTGCATATATTTGAGAAAAAGGATGACAAAGATTATTTAAGATACATTTCTAAAATCAAAAAATAAACCTTAGTAGATACAAATGTAGTTAAAACTTATCAAGTTATATTTATGGTAGCTAATGTATTAGAAAATAATATCACTTTTCATTTTTTGATGGTGCATATGAACCACTCAAGGATTTAGTTAAGGCCTTTCCACCATCATTGCTTTAAGAAGTTATTAAGAGGGCTTTGAAACTTGAATTGTCATAATACTAGGGAAAAAAATTTCTTCTCAACCAATACCACCCACTCCTATATCATAGAAGGGAATCTTTCAAAAAGGAAATTTCAACTCATAGCCTTATAAAACTATATTGTATCCTTTTATAGTAACTAAGTTGGATGGTTATACCATAAATTGATTTACAAGGAAAAAGTTATGTTTCTCTTTTAAGGGGCCTTCAAAACTTGATTTTAGATGACTTAGAAAGGGCCCAGTCCATTATATTGAGGTGATATTTGATAAGGATATTTATCTTGACAAAGTGGAGCTAAAAAATCTACATATGAGCAAATCAATGAGCATGAACTTGAGAAATTGATCAATGAATATGTAGACACTAGCAATAGTACACATGTAGCTTTTTTTGGGGCACCTTGATATCATCCATTTAGTGGTTGCGGGGAGTTATTTGAGTAGTATATATAATGCTTATTGATAATGAGGTTGATGCTAGGGCATCTGTCTTGCCATCTTTGTTGTCATTTTGTAAAACTTTTAATTTTGGTTTGTTTTGGGTCAATAAGGTAAATTTGGACCATTTAAGGTTATTTGGGGTCATGTTGGTTTAGTTTTGGGTGATTAGGTGCAAAGTTGTAAAAAAATGCAAAAGTTGTCAAAAGTTGCAAAAACTTGTCAATGTTGTCAAATGCAATTTTGCAAAGTTGGTTAATGGGAGTTAGGTGTCAGTTTGGCAGTCGTAAAAGGTTTTCATTTTTATGTAAGGGATGTATTCTCATGCCAAGTTGGTAGAGGAAGTGATGGAATGAAAGAAGATCAGTTTTTTCATGTTTTTCCTTGTGTTTTCTGTGTGCAATAGTCTGTAATTCACGTTGTACAAACTAGTATAGATTGGTACAACCATGAAAATAGTTGGATAAGTTGAAGAATCCTTTACACTTCCAAATTATTTTTATTTGGTGAATTTTCATTACGTTTTGCAAAAGTTATAACATTTTTAGTGTCAATAGTTGCATATTTTCACTGTTTTGCAGCAAGAAAACATGTTTGAATGGATTTGTACGATTTGGTATGACTAGTGCAGTAATTGGAAAAGTTAAGGATATGTTTTATGGTTCAAATTATTTTTCTTTGTTCTCATTTGGAGCTAATTTGAGAAAGTTATAGCAAAAATGCTCTAGATGGTCATGTTTAGAAATTAGAGTTTCCAATTTGATAAGAAAATCATTTCTCTCAATTGGCATAGTAGAAAATGCTAAAATTTTCACAAAAGTTTTTTTTTTACATATTCTAATGGTTTCCAAGATATTAGGTCAATACCTTTCGGCGACAAGGAGTTATTAATGTATATGTGTTCTAATTTGCATGAAAATTGTCTTGAAACCCTTGCTACTTGAGGGTTCAATGAAATCTATGCTTTGTTGCATTATGATTGGTTGGTAAATAATTAATATGTGTTGTAAGAGGATTGAAAATCCCAAGAAATCCTTCATCACATGTGTTGTTTGTTCTTGTTGAAAGCCATACATTGTTTGAATAGTCCAAGAGAAATGTGCCTAAAATGAACTAGAGTGCAACTAGTCCTTGTTTGTGATAAATCATTGGATCAAACGTGTCAAGTGATTTGTGTTTGATTCCTTTATTTGCATCATTTTTGGTACCAAATCCAAAAGATCTGGGAAAGGGAAGTTTCAAAAGTTTGTGTATTATTTTTGACAAGTTGAAGTGAAGAACTTGGATGCCAAAAGACTAGGTAGTGAGGAAAAGGAAAGAAGACCTAGGTGAGGTATCATGAAGACAAGATGATGTAACAGCAAGATAAGAAAGAAAGCCTCAAAAAGAAAGACAATAGGATAAGCCAAGTTGCAGAGTTTGATAGAGCAATGGGCGAGTTTGAAACACGTATTAAGCTTGTATTACAACAATGTGTTGAGGAAACATATCAAGAAAATTATTGGCATTGGCCAATGAGAAAGAAGGTGAAATGGCCCATAAAAGTGATTATTCAAAAAAGGAGAAGGAAAAGGCTTTAAAAATTGAAGATGAACCAAAGTTTCATGAAGCCTTGGAGAATGCTACAATAGAAGGAAATGAAGCATACAAAAAGGAGGAGTTTGCAAGCAATGAAGTTAGGGAAGAAAGAAAATCCATGCAATAGGCCATTGAATAGGTAAATGGAAGCACAAATCTTAGTTTTGATCAAGTATATGAAAAAGAGAATGTAGTTATACAGGTTGATAGGGAGAAGAGCAAAGAATGGTTGGTCAAAAACATGAAAGAGGTAGAGGAAAATGGTGTTGCAGGGCATAATAATGAGGAAACACTTCAAAAGAGGATAAGATATGTAGGAAAGGTCAACAATAATGACCAAGAGATCATGATTGAACCATCCAAGGATGAAAAGGCGATCTTGTAGCATGATAGTCCAAGACAACAAACTGGAAATTATGAAGAAGAGCCCAAGAAGATTGAAAGATGTCCAAGAGAAACTTGGAAGAAATTTGAGGAGAACACACAAAAGATTAAAGGTGCAGACCAAGGAGAAAGTGAAGAGGAGGAAGAAATGGACAGCAGCAATGGGGTGTATGACAAAGCAATATAATCTTGGAGTCTTCAAGTAGAGAAGCTGATAAGCAAGAGAAGATGCAAGAAGAAAGAGAGAAAGAAAAGAGTGAAAACCAAGACACAAGGAGTAGATCGAGCCAAGAATGGAGAAGATAAAGAGGAGGTTAGAGGACAATTACAACTACAATACAATTGGAGGAAGCGAAAAAATTAGATGATCACTATTTGAGGTGGACCTCAAATTTATTTTCCTCAGGAGTATGATGCAGGGGCATCCATCTTGCCATCCTTGTTGTCATTTTGTAAAACTTTTAATTTTGGTTTGTTTTGGGTCAATAAGGTCAATTTGGACTATTTAAGGTCATTTTGGGTCATGTTGGATTAGTTTTGGGTGATTAGGTGCAAAGTTGTCAAAAAATGCAAAAGTTGTCAAAAGTTGCAAAACTTGTCAATGTTGTCAAATGCAATTTTGCAAAGTTGGTTAATGGGAGTTAGGTGTTGGTTTGGAAGTTTTTAAAGTTTTTCATTTTGATGTAAGGGATGTATTATCATGCCAAGTTGGTGGAGGAAGTGATGGAATGGAAGAAGATCAATTTTTGCACGTTTTTCCTTGTGTTTTATGTGTGCAACAGTATGTAATTCATGTTGTACAGCCTAGTATAGATTGGTACAACCATGAAACTATTTGGTTAAGTTGAATAATCCTTTAATCTTCTGAATTATTTTGATTTAGTGAATTTTAATTACGTTTTGCAAAAGTTATAGCATTTTTAGTGTCAATAGTTGCAGATTTTCACTATTTTGCAAACAAAAACATGTTTGTACAGATTTTTACGACCTGGTACGACTGGCCCAATCATTGGAAAACTTAGGGATATTTTTTATGGTTCAAATTATTTTTGTTTGGTCTCATTTGGGGTTAATTTGAGAAAGTTATGGAAAAAATGCTCTAGATGGTCATGTTCAGAAATTAGGGTTTCCAATTTGATAAAAAAAATTCATTTCTCTCAATTGGCATAGTGGAAAATGCTAAAATTTTCAGAAAAGTTATGTTTTTACATATTTTAATGTCTTCCAAGATCTTAGGCTGATATCTTTCTGCCACAAGGAGTTATTAATGTCTGTGTGTTCTAATTTGCATGAAAACTGTCTTGAAACCCTAGCTACTCGAGGGTTCAATAAAATCTATGCTTTTCTAGATTATGATTGGTTGGGAAATCATTAATATGTGTTGTAAGAGGATTGAACAAACCAATAAATCCTTCATCATGTTGTTTGTTCTTGTTGAAATCCAAACATTGTTTGAACAGTCTAAGAGCAATGTGCCTAAAATGAACTAGAGTGCAACTAGTCCTTGTTTGTGATGAATCATTGGATCAAATGTGTCAAGTGATTTGTGTTTGAGTCCTTGCTCTACATCATTTTTGGTATCAATGACCAAAGATCTAAGCAAGGGAAATTTTGAAAGTTTGTGTATTGTTT
>VDFB02043924.1:0-29342 GCA_007258455.2 Sequoia sempervirens
AAACATGGTTGAGGTTGACCTTGATGTGATGAAATCCCCAAGTAGGCCTCCTACTGAATTAAATGGATAGGATGCTATTTTTGATTCCCAAGATCATTCTTAAGAGTCGCGAGGGAAGAGCATACACAAAAAATCATTCCTCAGGTAGAAAAACATATTACAAACTAATGGTGTTTTTGATTTCCAAGATCTCATGTAGTGCAAGGAGAGAGCATACACACCACTAGTCTACCAAACACGACACACAAGTACTTTTTAATACCCAAATTCAAATGTGAACTTGTTGTATTGTTCAATTTTAAGACCCAAATTGAAATGTGAAATTTGTATTGTTCAATTTTGAAACCCAAATCAAAATGTGAAATTTGTATTGTTCAATTTTAAGACCCAAATCAAAATGTGAAATTTGTATTATTCAATTTTAAAGCCCAAATTGAAATGTGAGATTTTTATTGAAAACCCTACAAGAAAACTTGTTAGTAGTTTATTTTCTTGTCTTCTCCAAATGTAAGCCACGATTGCATAGATATGTTAGTCTAAAATCCAAAAGATCAAGCACACATTAGGGTTAGGAAAATCTAAAAGTACAAAAATAAATATACTTCTAAAAATCTAACAAATGTGTCACTATAATTAAAATAGAAGCGTTGATTTACCATAAATGTGTCGTTGTAAGTTCGTACAAGCACCAAGTTGTAACATATGCATCAAATCACAACAAGTGTATCGTTGTAACCCACAGAGATAGAAAAACACAAAAGCGTAAGAGAAAAAGTGTCAATTGTTGAAGGAGCGTTGTATTTTTGCAAAAGCATCGATACATGATAAAAGCATCGCTACATAGAAACAAAAGTGTTGATATGCTTCAAAAGCATCTTTGTAACTTGTAGGTCATCAAAACTTCAAGAGAATGTTAGATCAAAGATGTGGGTCCTATTGGGCATGCCAAAATGTCATAAGAGAATAATGGGTTATGATTAAAATATAGATTTAAACAATAAGGGTTAGAAAAAATTAAGAACCCACAAAAGAAAGATCAATTAAAATCATACTCAATGAAGTTGTATAAAATTGAATCAATGAATAAATACACATCAAGATTACAAATCAAATTAAGATCAGTTACAATTCAAAGAAAACAAAGCAAACCTAGTACTCCATTGTATGGAATGATGCTAATTTAGGATGTGGATTGCTCAAATTGTGCATAACCCATGTTGCAAAAGATTTGATGATGATCTTGGCTCACAATTATGATGCTCAAATGCTCAAAAGTGCTCTCAAAAGAATATCAATTTCTCATGAGAATTGTGAATGATTTTGATGAAGATAAAGACTTCTTTTATAGAAATGCAAATATTTGATCAACGATGGAGATTGAAGGATGAAATCAATGAATGAGAATAAATCAAGAAGATCAAGGGTGGAAAATTAATGAGAGCTTCAATTATCTGAAAATATCTCTGTATTTCAAGGAAATTGGTTTGGGATATTTTGAAAATAGAATATTCTATTTTTAAAAATAGAATATTCTTTTAAGAGGGAAATTAAAAAATATATTTAATGATGAGAGGAAGAGGATATTCCATAGAATATTCCATGTATAAGTTGGAGGGAGAAATTAGTTAAATTAAATAATTATTTAGTTATTTAATTATGTGAGACGGAGGAAAAATTAGATTTAATTAAAAAATTGAAAAATTATTGTGAGAGGAAAAAATAATATTTAATTAAATAACTCAAGATTATTTAATCAAAGTGGGACGATAGAAATTTGAATTTAATTAAATAATTCAAAATTATTTAATCAATGTGATAAGAGGAAATAGATAAATTTTGATGAATTAATCAACTAATATTAACTATTCAATTAATAGAGAAAAAATATGAATTTAATCAAATAATTATAAATTATTTAAATAAAATTGAAAAATTAGGAGATAATGAGGAAAATAATGTTAAAAGGAGAATTATGAGTATGTGATACATTCACACAATTTTAGGTGTCTAAAAGATCTATTAATAGAACCACAACTTAGTTATCTACAAAAGTTCTTATATAAGTCCGATAAGAGTTCAAACTTGGACAACCATCCTTCTATGAAGTGTCATGATAATAAAAACTCTAGAATAAGTCTAGGAGTTGTTGGATTAAAAGTTGTCTAAGAACAGTGTGAAACATCTTTCAAAAATTAAAATAAAACAATAATAACTTTATGCTTACTAACTCTTGTTTCTTGTTCAATATATGATATCTTGTTTGATAATTTGACAATTCTCTCTAAACCATGCTTGTTCATTTGCTCAAAATTTCTTGAAACGTACAAATTTAAAAATCAAATCACTCATCATTGTATTAAATAGCTTACTCAAGATATGTCCAACCATAATAATTCTATAATTATTTTATTTTGAGACAAATGATATGAGATGTCTATGTAAGTCAAAATCCATGAGATACAACTAGTTAAATATAGAAGAGTATTATTTCACTATCATGAAAATCAATATGTGCAAAGAATTAAAATAATATTATTGATCAAAAATAGATTTAATCAATATTAAAATTGATAAATAAGGTAAAAATGCTTAATAGATTTTGATAATCAATAAATAATTATCTAATATCTAAATTATAGGGTCGAATTTCCTATGATATGGTTGAATGACATTTTTTAATAATGGTCCTAGAGGCCTTTAGATTCCCATCTGAATTTTGCAATATAATTAAAACCCTCTTAAAGGATGCCTCAACTTAAGTTGAAATAAATGGGGTAATTTTGCAATATGATTAAAAGCCTCTTAAAGGATGCCTCAACTTAAGTTGAAATAAATGGGGTGTTGACTAAACAAATTAAGTTGGGAAGGTCAATAAGACAAGGTTGCCCCCTTGCTCCGACCTTGTTTGCAATTGCAACAAAAACTTTGTATTAGGGATGAATCCCAAGATTAGAAGAAGAAAAAGTTTCCAATCTAAAATCAATCATGTTAAGTTGGGAAAGCTACCCCTAGAGTGCTTTAATAAATTTGAGATCCAATGGAGTGACCCTAACAAGCAAGTTAGATATTTAGGAATCCCATTTACTATTAGCCTATGTCCGAAGGACATGTGAAACTGGGTCAAAAGAAAGATTGAAAAGAAATTTTCCAGTTGACACAAACAGTATCTATCCATGGCAGAAAGATTTCAAGCCTGCCAAAAGATCTTGTCCTCCTACACATTACATTGTTCTTCGGTGTGGCTCTTTTGTAGCTACCAATTGGAGGAAGTCCAAAAAGAATAAGGAAGTTCCTAAAGTCTAATGGTAAAGGGAAAAAGAAGAAGCATGTAGTGTGTTGGAATTAGTGTTGTATAAGAAAGTAGAATGATGGGCTAGGTTTGAAGGACCTGAAGAAACAAGGTATTACTTTAGTTGTCAAATGGATAATCAACTCTACCAAGGGAGATGAACCTTGGAAGGTACTCATCAGAAATAACATTGAAAAAGTTGTCCCCACAAAAGCTAAATCCTGGAAAGGTATCCCTATTTGTGATCTTCTTTTTGGAGACTTCCTAGTCTCCACTAGTGATTTTATGGTTTTCATAACAATTTAGAAAACATGGGAACAAGTTAAATCCAAAATAGTCTACAAAGGTTGCTTAGATAAAAGTAGTATTGTAAACTATAGGAACAAGTCAATTTGTGATCTTCTTTTTGGAGACTTCCCAATCTCCATTTTCATAACAATCTGGAAAACATGGGAACAAGTTAAATCCAAAATAGTCTACAAAGGTTGCTTAGATAAAAGTAGTATTGTAAACTGAAGGAACAAGTCAATTTGTGATCTTGTTTTTGGAGACTTCCCAGTCTCCATTTTCATAACAATCTGGAAAACATGGGAACAAGTTAAATCCAAAATAGTCTACAAAGGTTGCTTAGATAAAACTAGTATTGTAAACTGTAGGAACAAGTCAATATGGTGGAACTCAAGTCAATATGGTGGAACTTAACCCACAAAGAGAAACACTTAGCTCTATTACAGGGCTGCTCAGCCAAAGCCTGTGAACTAAAAAAGGAATCAAAAGTTTTAAAGATAAAATAGATAAAGACCAATTAAAAACTTGTGACTCTTAAAAATGACTACAATCTCCCTAATTCTCAATGGAGAACTTATACAATTCTCAGGGAATCATGGAAAAAATGGAATATGGCATCTAATGATATTCTTTGTTGTGACAACCAAGAAATCTTGAACCTAGACTATTATAGTTGGGAGGATGATCCAAAGTTGACACCTTAAACCCTCCAAAAAGTTACAATGCTCTAACCCCTTCCAAGTGCATCTATGAACAAGCAAAGAAAGTGAGAATAGTAGGAAAAATGTGTTTCAATGGAACTGGAACAGTTCAATTGAGCCACTTAAAAAAAAAAAAAACTTACTTTAAATGGCTACTACTTCAAAAACTACCTCTCCCCTCATCTATTAATGCAGTAGAAATTTGTCAATTATATAAAAAACCTAAAACCACTACCCATAATTTTTTTAATGTCTTTTTGTGAGAGAAATATTTTTAATGCTTTGTGCAGATCTTATTGGTTGGGGAAATAAGAATTATATTAACAAACATGAAATTTTGTTTGATCAAATTACAAATATTGATCTGCGAACTTTGAGAACTCAAAAGCTAAGTTCGTTAAACTGGCAAACAATGAAAAGAGTGAAACCAGCAAGGAAGAGATCTGTAATGCGGGACACTGGCCGTTCAATGGCGAAGTCAATCTACCATTCAGGGAGGAATATAAGAAGTTTCAAAGAATGTATAACAGAAGATTCAATGAAACCTGTAATAGCAGAAATATGTAAAAAGAACAACGGATACAATATGTATGTAGTCTGGAATTTTGTATAGAAAGGTTCTTTAGACAGAGATATTATAGAGACAATATCTGTATGAACAATACTCTTATAGCATTCAAGCTTGTATGAAGATGTAGTAGAAAATAAAAAGAAGCAAAGGTGCGGAACAACGCTTCCAACATTAATCTATGAAAGAGAGATACTGTAGATTCATACAAATCTTTAAACTGTTACAATGAAAGAAACACATTTGAATACATCATAAAATAATAATATCAAAACGCACAGATTTACGTGGGGAAAACTTTTCTAAATAAAAAATCCCACACCAAAAGCACAGTACTTTGTATTATCAGTAACAAACAAGTACAATACAATCTCAGCACTAAACTTCTCCATGTGTTCACCAATCTTTAACAAAAAAACCAGAATAAATGTGGCAGCATAACAGTGTCTCAGAAATTATCAAATTGATAATTTCAATATTCTCCATACTCTAAGGCATAGAATATATAATAATATAACTTCTATCATGCAATATCGGAAGCAAACTCAAAGTGTAAAGCTGAGTTACATCCAATCACAGCAAGTGACAGAGATATCACAATCACCACTCAAGTAGCAAGAAGATAACTGCTGGCGGTAGTTACAAACAATGCAAAATATTTTTCATGCGTTTAACGGCTATCCAGCCCATAGAATGCACTTATGGGGATGGATAGCCATACATCATAACTCCTGTTCTTCCCCAGTTCACACACTCCGCGGTTCTCTGTTCTTCCGAGACTTAACTGCCGTTCGTCATTTCTCTCAGACTCATCGTGTTGTCAAGACAACTTCAGTTCACTGCAAAACCGTTTTGAACAAAAAAACTGCAGTTCCTTGTGGAAAAAATCAAAGCTTTGAGAGTGCTCACGGCAAGTTTAATCTATGTTTCCGTTTTTTTACTTTTTAATCTCCTTCCCTCCTTTTCTTGGCGCCAATGAAGAAGATGATTTACAGAGCATAAGAGGGTTCTCAGCGCTTGTTTTTCAGTGATTTGGATGCTGCGTAGGATGTGCAGTTTGGCTGTAAGCATTCTATGAAATAGTTTGCATGCTTACTATATGCTTAAATTAGATATTCTTCAAGTCCTATTTCTAACCAATTTTCAATACTTAATCAAAAAAATAGCAGATGTACAATTTGTGAAACTCAACCATCAATCTTAATATTATAGCTGGTCGAAACTCAACCATCAATCTTAATATTATAGCTGGTCAAACATTTCAAAAAACCATTCCAGGTAATTTAGAATTTTAATATTAATTTGATTAAGTATATATTGTAATGTTACACTTAATCTTTTATCTATGCTGATTTGTTAAATATGCATGTCATTGCAGCTTTAGATGATCAACAGAATATCGTGATGACACTTTGCGAAATTATATCGTACATTAATCTTAGAGCTAAATACCATTAATTATTTAAAATTCCAAGCATTTCAAAATGTCTATTATTCTCACTTCCTTCTCCTTAGATATATATATATTAGTTAATGATGATTAGTTTATTTTTTATGTTTTTTGTTATGTATAGAAAGTAGTATCATATTTTTACATTTTTATGAACCTGAATTTCTTACTTGGGTAAGTGCAGAAAGATGGGGGACCAAAAAGTGATTCCACCACTTTTTGGCCCCATAGAAGATATAATGCAAACATGTTAAATAACATGCTCACATTATGATCAACATAAAAACAAAATAGCAAGAGTTAGAGCTCATTTGAGCTAGGCCTCTCACCCATAAAAAAAAAACTACAACCTTACAAGAGTGCACTCACGTTTTGAAGTTGCCCAATATTTGTCCAATCACCATGAATTTGCCACTAAAATGTCGTCATGACGACCCTAAGGTTGAATAGGTAAGTTTTGTTAGCTTTTTATTGTAAAAATTGACTAATTAATAAGATAGAAATGGTTTTGAGCAATTTTTTCAATTTATAGGAATTGGAAAAATCTCCCATTAGTTGATGAAAATCCTCATTCACCAATTTATGATATCCTTGGTGAAGAACAACCACAACAAACCCCTCTGGAAATGCCTCGACATCCTCTTGAGATGCTAGAAAGCCTACTAGGGAAAATAGAAAACAACAAGAAAGCACTTGGAACAATAATTCAAAAGTTGTGAGATCTGAGTGGAACAACCTCACATTGCTCTACCCTTGCCACTTCATTGAAATCTATCATCTCTCATATAGATTTCATGAGTGTCCAAATTTACACCTAGTCAAAAAAAAGGGAAGAAGCAAGAGACTTTTATGTCGATAAATTATCCTATCAACAAATAAAACAAAATAAATGAAATTTGACTTGTGTGCATTGTTCACTAACCCACAAACTAATACACCCCTACACAACACTTGCAGGAGGTTCCCTATCCATTGGTGCCACCACCAAGGGATAAATAATTATTTTTGAATAGGTGGTGGATAGTTTTTACCATCCTCCATGCAACAAAAATGTGGTCACATAATATTTTTTGAAGAAAATTTATTGTGTCCTCAATGAGATCCCTAACTACTTTGACATGTGGAAGTTCTAGGGTAGAGGTGAGGGATCTATACAGGACATACTGGGGGCACAAAGACCCCTTTCTAGGCTAGACATTGAGCATGTCACGATCCCTTCTATTGTGAAGGAGAGTGTTGAGTTTGAGATCCTACAGTCTATTAGCTCGGTCACTTAAACCCTTTTACAACACACTAAGCCTCTAGCACAAGTTGATGAGGGTGAGTCTTCTAGGTATCAACGTTCATCTCATATATGTCAAAACTACAAGTCTATTTGTGATTGTGGGTCTAAGGACAATTCCGACCATGCACGTGGCCAACAACAAGACACATCCATATTTGGATTGAAGATAGTGCTCAAAGATGAGATGCTATATGATACATTTAGCATTGATAGACAAGTAAATTTGAACAAGGTTAAAATCACTTTACTATATTTCATTTTGAAATGTAAGATTAAAATTAAATTACTAAATTGATTGTAATAAAATTTTAGGGTTGGAGTGTTCACCTTGTGTTTGGCAATTGTTCAACTCTAGATTACATGACGATGTTGAGTCCACATGTATGTAATTAGTTTAAATAAATAGTAAATACAGTACATGTAAATATTTTACCTTATATGAACGTGGTAATATTAAAATTCACTTTAGATATTGAACAGGTGGATGTTGGGCCTTTGACATTAGAACTTGTTAGTCAAATTGGCCAAGCATCTTTCACCAAGGTAACCTGTAAATATTTTACCTTATATGAACATGGTAATATTAAAATTCACTTTAGATATTGAACAGGTGGATGTTGGGCCTTTGACATTAGAACTTGTTAGTCAAAGTGGCCAAGCATCCTTCACCAAGGTAACCTTGACTATTGTTAATCATTATGTGTCGTAAAATAATGTTAGGTATATTTTGGTAATTTAATAACATTGTTTCATTTAAATTATTGACATCAGATCAGGACTACCAATATTTGTAGGAAAATGGAGGTGGATGTTGTTGTAGTAGTATTACCTTCGACTCATTGCCAAAGGTACGATCTACATTAGTAAAATTCATATTTTGTTTGTTGTTTTATCCCATGTCTATTAGTGCAAATTTGAATCATATTCATTTATAGTTTAATTTGATTCTTGATGCTTGTTACGTGATATTAGAACTCTAGTTTGTGTCCCTTAGATGGATGATGAGAGGCAATGATTGATTGAGAGAGATTATCGAGTGGCGGAAAGTGGTTATTTCATTATATGACATTCTATAATTTATTTTTATATATTAATTTGTGTATATTTTTATTATATTAGGCAAAGATCCAAAAAAACTTATGAGAGGAGGTCAAGTTAGTGGGTTTGAAAGCAACCATTATCACCACTTGAGCCTCTCCATCCACTTGACAGTCAAAGGCATCTCGTGATCTCTTCCATTCCCCTTGAGAGAGGTGATTATATTAAGACTTTGTTTTATTCCTATTTGGAATTTTTGTACATATATTTTTGTATTACAAATTTTATCATGCCTATATGGCTATATTGTAAGCCTGTATGTCTTTCTTGTAAGCCTATAAGGCTTTATTGTAAGCCTATATGGCTTTATTGTAAGCCTATATGGCTTTATTGTAAGTTTGTATGGCTTTCTTGTACTTCTCTATTGTACTTTTTAGACATAACATTGTATGTCTAGATATGGATTTTTAGTTAATACAATTTTTTTTTACCAATGTTGTCCATATTTTCTATAAATGATTAATTGAATAAATGAATAATTTCACAATTAAAATAGATATATTTTAATTTGAGTAATTGAATAAATTCCCAATCTTTTAGTCTTTCATCCTGTTCAATGAGTTAGATCCTAGTCTAAGTCTTGGTTGAACACTTTGGCTTGGTCATGTAAAGGCTTGATTCGATGACATGGTTCATATGAATTATTAGTCCTAATATAAGCTATGGAGTGAGTTTGGTTGATTTATTTACTTGTATCTATTTTGAGATGGCTTTGAATAGATGAGAACGAGATTGATTCTTGGTGTATCTAGATGAATAGTTTGTGTGATCACATTATCAAGAACATTGACCTCCTCCATGAGGAGCTTAGAACCTTAGGTTGTTTATAGTATCATCTTTCTCATTGCATTGTTGTGTTATTTTACCTATTAAGGTGGATCCTAAAGAAGTGTGAATTTTATTTCATCTTATTCTTTCTTTGGATAGATATTCCATATTGTTTGGTATACCATGACATGAGAAATTAAAGTATGTCCCTTGTATTATACAATAATGAGTTAAATATGCTCACGAGGGTAGAATTGAAAATATTACATAGATCCATATGAGCTTCTTATTGAGGCAAGTCATTTTACCATGGATAATTACATGTACACTCCTAGAGAAGCTCCTTATGATAGTGAGAAGGAACTTTATGAGGTGTATCAACATAGATTAGAAGAACAAAGGAAAGAAAAAACTATAACTAAAATATCACACAATCATATTATTTTTTAATCCCCTATTCCACCTAAGAAGTATAAGGGTCATATATTGCAAAAGTTTGTATTTCATGCTAAATGTACTACTCTATCGACTGGACAAAGAAAATTGTTATAGTCCAACAAGTGTAAATGAAGCTCCTATAGTTCTATCTATTGACAGTGTGTTGAATCCAAGTTGACCATAATGTCTTTAAATTTTAAGGGGAATCATTTTAAGGAGTACAAACTTAATTGAAATTTTTATATGGACATGTAACCTATTCTTGTATGCTTAATATGGATCTTATAGGTCTTTCAATAGAAACTTGTATTCTCAAATTCTTAGTGATACATAATTAGGGTATCAATATACATAAGGTATAGGTTGCTAGAGATCTAGTTATATTTAACATATATATCTTCAATTTTCACATATAGACCTCCTAGATTACCTTTCATGGTTTTGCAAATTCAAAAGTGTAGGATATTTTCCCACTCTTGGATCAATAGGCCCAATACTAGTTGTATCCTAGTCATGAGTTTCATCCCTTGTATTGACATCTTAAAAGATATCCTTAAGTATAGGCCTTGTGTACATTCTCTAGGGTTTTAGGATAGTAGTTTCTAGTGTTAGTAAATGACATCGTTAATGGGGAGATAAGAATATTTATAGTGTTTGAATTTATTGTTATAATATGTTAAGGTCATGTTTTTTTGTAGAAATATCATTTTATTTGTGTGTACTTGGCATCCCATTATCTTTTGCAACAGATGCAACCATTTCTAAGGAGATATATTACCAAAGTTTTATGATTAATAAGTTCATTTATTGGGTGAATTGTTGGCATCCAATCAAATGATGCCAACAAATAACATTAGTATTAGGGACTTAATTACTACTCTATTTTACATGATTTGATTGGTAAGAATTTTCTCATAGATAAATATCAACCCTATCTCATCCCTCAAAGATCACTTTTACTTTAATGTTTTATCCTTAATCTTTGAGGTGGTGGTTCCATTATTTTTATTTAAATAATTTTAGCTACTTAAGGTGTGCTCATTTGAAAAATATTTGTTCTACAATGTAACATACCCAAAGTTTACCCTATTGATTTCGCCTAGGTTTTAACTCAGAATGTGAAAAGTTCAAGTACACAAATACATGAAAATAAAATTTTCCTTTTCAATAACACATTTACACATTTGAAACAAACCCATTTCATATTACAATGCATAATAGGAGTAACATTACATAATCCCAAGTAATGAATTCATCTTTAAAGTACAATTTACAAGTAGATTCAAGATCATAATTACAATTCATAGCTTATAAGAGCTTAATGGTACAAGAGTAGAATGGTCAAGATGTCCTCATCTAGAATGCACATCTTCATCTTATTCTATTTCACAAGCTTCAGCTACCAACTGCATGAGGGAGAGCATCACCCAAGTGCTTTTCCACCAACCACGAACTTAATGTGATCCCTCACACATCTTCCTGATTGACCAGTAAGATGGCCCTACTCTTCAATGAAGAGTTTGGTATGGAAACCCTCCAGTAAAATGCCTACCTGAGCATGGTGTTTTGTCCTACATAACTAGTGTTTCCATACACTAGATACCTGCCTAACATGCATGACACTCCCTACTAGCTATGCAATCCTAACTCATAGTGAATCGACAAAGTGTACATAGTGGCATTTACACTTACTTTGGCCAAAGTTTTCATATATAAAATAATTCCACTTTCTATGAAGTGGTGTCGTATGTTCACCCACCCCCTCGCTCAACTTGGAAACTCTATTGACCTATGTAAACTCTTGAATTGGTTTGACTTCAAGATTTAAATAGCATAAACAAGATTCCATACAAAAGTGAGAAGACACTTATATTGATCTAACTGACCAATTAGGTTTAACCCAACTTCTTGAATACCCTGGTACACATTTGTAACATTCTTGGGATTAGAAATTTCCCCTTATTCAAGTTATTTCCTTTAATCATGGAAGTAATGACTGTCCTAGTTCATGCATAATTAGTTAATACTAATGACACTGTGTCATCGACTAGACACATCTGGTCCCATTCTAAAGCACTTTGCATATGTCTATATGTATAATAATTCAGAATTAAACTTGATTTGAAGATTACTTCTTTGTATTGAGTTTTAGACTCTTTGTTGTCATATCTATTCCACTACCAATACCTTCTTCCTCTTCATGGTTAATCTCTATATCAAGTAAGCGGTCAACATGCCACACGTAGTATTTTTGTATGTTAATTTCCTTCCAATTTGCAACAATATCATCTTTAATGCAACCTATATCTGTAGCGATGTCAAAAAAATTCTTGTATAGAAGTAGATCAGTCCAACAAAATGTTTCAAAATGTTTTGAATCCTCATTTGGAGTAGCGTAGAATTGAGGAAAGACATATTTTCCTTTTGTTTCTTGTGTTTCTACTTGCACCCTTTGCATTTGGATGAAAATGAAAATGATCGTGCAAATTCAATCAACTTTATGGTTTCCATCTTAGTAGGGTGTTGTATGTAAGAATGTAGATAGGTTGATTGTAATGTATTTTCATTTATATTTGTTTTGATTTGATGTAACACTTTTCAACCAACATTTAGTGTCATAAATGTGCGATTTCAAAAAAGTGGTAATTTGAGTAGCATATGACATGTTTCTTGTGCACCTATATCATGGTCTGTAATAATCTTAGACATGAATTTTTTGTACGTTGCAATAGCGTGTTCTTCTGGAGATTGATTTTTATAGATTTGCATTAGCATATCAATACAACTCTTAGATTTTCTCTTTGCCTTCGATGCATACTTGGCAATGTATTTAAGAATGAGCATTTTGGAAATGATAGGTTGACAAGCCATATTAGCTCTCCCTATTGAAATCATTTAAGGGTTGTGTATATTTAACCTATCATCATTTTGTGTAAGGGAAAATGTTTTTTTTCTAGAGTCATCGCAAGACAATGAAGGGGTAACACATTTAGGCCAAAGATCCTTGCAATGACACTCTACATTTTGACCCTTCTTGCATAGGAATGTTGCTTCAGTACACTTTGTGTGCCTTTGGACATGATTTATTAATTCTTCATAGTCAATAAGTGTATTTTTTAGAAGATCTCAATTGTATTTAGCAAACATGGATCATCCTGGGTAGAGTGATGTCGAGTGTTGTTTCTATCAAATAGACATCGAGGGTTCCATACACTAACATATTTGTCAAAGAATGATTTTTCTCTTTCTACAATAGTAGGGTTTTCCCAATCAAGGTTGTCCATGTCCGGTGCATTGTCAAACCAAATGAACCCATGTACATGTACAAACCCTCGATGTTGCCACTCATATCTATACCAATAATTTGTTGCATGAAGGAGCTTTTCAATTACTTCTTCACGAAATATTGTGAATCATTGATGCAAGTGTAGGGATGTGGTATGTGGGTTATTAATAATGTTATCTATGTGGTCTTTGTTAGTTTGTGATTGAGTTGGTCTCCTAGTAAAAAATAATCGTTGTAAATCTAGCCATTTAGTATCTGCGACACATAATGTGAAGAATGTTAAAGTAATAAAGTCATCACCTAATTAATTAATTGGGTCACTTTATGCTTTATTACACTTAAGCTAAACTTAGGAGTGCTTTAAATATTTCAATATTTTCTTTAATTAATTAGTTGCTTTTTGCATGATTAAAGCCTTTTATATTAGAAAATGTTGTCTCATTCATTCCTATGAGGACACTTGTCATGTTCTAATCTAACCCTAATCTAGGGTTAGCTTTCATCCTTTTCATAAGGATTGATTCATTGTAATTGTATTTTCAATTCTCTACCGCAACATATTCAATGCAACAATTGTTCACATAATGCAAATTGGTGTTTTCATCAAATTTGAGTTGTTGGGCAGCCATATCTTGCTTATTTCTTCATAATGTGATAGGTTTATAGTTGTAGGTGATTCATGGAGCTATGGGAGTACATACATCTACTCTAACATGGTATCAGAGCACTAGATCTGCAACTGCCTTGTGTGTTTTCTTTGAAGAAACCAACTCATGCATTAGGATCCGTGAATCATGGAGTAAATTTGACATTATCATTGAGTCCAGAGTTATCAGAAGTATCAGGTTTGTCTTTTGTTTCATCAGAAAAGGCCTTCATTTCTTAGATCTATGAGGGTTTGAAGCTACAACAATTTGTTGCCAGATTAGAGGGGTTTTCCATCACTTTTTTAGAAATTTTGACTTTGATCTCTCAAATGGTGCATGCTAGTGCAAAACAGACATCATGGGTGCGCTCAGAAGGCCTAAAAACCCCTATTTTCATATAAAATATGATAGGGTTTGCTGAAAATTGATTTTTTAGTGTTTTTGGGGATTTTTTAAAAATGCTGCTAGAAAAATCCGTACGGTTGTACGGATCCATACGGGCACTCTGATTTCCATGCCATATTTTTGGTGCCTAGAACATATTTGAGATGCCTCAATTTTCATGCCATTTGCCTCAATTTTTGTGTTGCCTTAGTTTTTGTGCCATGAAGGTACAATTGAATATTTTATTAATTTTTTAATCTTTAAAATAATAAAAATATTTGGTTTAAAGCCTAAATGAGCATTTTTAGTAAAATGGTCATATCTTGAGCCTACGGAGTTTGTTTTTTTCAAATGAGATATCGTCGGAAAGCGGGTTCCGAGCTTGATCCAGTGGTACAGGTATTTTTTTTCCTAATTTTGTTGTTTTGACTGAGTTATAAACCCTTGAAGTCAGATCACCAGTTTTCGCTTCTAGGGGCATATCTTTGGACTCATGTATCAGTTTTTCATGATTCTTGCAGCATCAGAAAGCTGGTTTAGTGCTCTACACAGTGATCAAACTTATTTTTCTAGATTATGCCCTAGGTACATTTTATTCAGATTTTGGTTTTTTCACAATTTGCTTAATTACTTGGACGTTTTGGCACTTGGGAATGCTTTGTTTGCATCATTTGGCTCTATTTCACATGATTTTCTTGCAGTAAAGTCATTTTTCTCATATATTTTCATTTGAAGAGTAATCATGGGTTTTTCTACTCACCCTTTAGTTGTAATCCTAGAACGATATAATTATGAGTCATGGGCAAAGGGTATACTTACACATTGTAGGTGGCTTAATATTTTGCCTCATTTATATGACCTCATACCTAAACCAAACACACCAGGGAGAAAAATAGCTTGGGGTATCATTAGAGATCATTTAGTAGGACTTATATGTTCTAGTGTCGATTTTGACATTGTGTGTTGTATCAAACACTAATTGTCCCCACACACTTTGGACTCATCTTTGGGAGATCCATGGAGACCCCAATCTCTCTCCATATCTAGAGGATCCTGCTTCAGATTGTCTCTTACCCATGGCTACTACAAATTGTATACCCATTGATGATGCTACATTAGAGGACCTAGAGTATCTAATAGGTTTTGCATGTTCTGATGGATCAAAGGCTTGACTCCTAATTCCTACTCTTCAGACTAAGATTACACATGCATCATTTGTTGTTCCTGATGACATTAGTATTGCCACATTGGCCCCTATGGATTTAGTTCAGCATCATGACCATCTTGGTCATTCATTTTCTGCTACATCATGGGATTCTTATCTTGCAGACACATCATTATTTGTTGCGTCTCACACTGCAAATCTTGAGGATTATATACAAGACATACATCTCCTCTATCTTGACAGTCAGATTATCATTGTACGCCCACCATTATCAGTGCATTCAAAGGTTGTATTTCAGGAGTCTTCACATTAGTTTGGATTTGGCATCATTTGTTTCAGTTTAGACACAAAGAGTCTTCAACATCCTATCATGGCACACATCTTGAGACATATTGATTCATCACTCTTCATAGGGTTTCTTCGATATCATCCTTTGGATTTGTTTCTTCCCAAGGGGAGGAATCTTATTTGCTGCTTCGGGATCTCTTTCTAGATTCTACATCAGGAATCCACCATTGCGACAAGAGTTTATTCATTGTGGGGGGGCCTTCTAGTCTCTTTCTATCTCTCCTATGCAGACCATTGTATATGTACTTATGTGATAGAAGTTGTCTTTGGGGGCTATCATGTAATCCACCTTCTATCCTTCTTCTATTAGTGCATTACATTGTTTTCTTTTCTCTCTTTTGGAGGGAAGTTTTTTTCCAATGTGGTTTTCTCCTTTTCTCTAGTTATGAGAGTTTCATTTATGTACATGGGTACCTCATCAACCATTAGGGCGGGACCCATTCATGCATCCATTAAAGTATTTCTTTATCATAGTTTAGTTTCTCCCTAGTTCATCTTAAGGGGGGGTGTTAGAGTAATAAAGTCATCACCTCATTAATTAATTAATTATTAATTAATTGGGTCACTTTATGCTTTATTACACTTAAGCTAAACTTAGGAATGCTTTTATTTCAATATTTGCTTTAATTAATTAGTTGTTTTTTGCATGATTAAAGCCTCTTATATTAGAAAATGTTGTCTCATTCATTCCTATGAGGATACTTGCCATGTTCCAATCTAACCCTAATCTAGGGTTAGCTTTCATCCTTTTCATAAGGATTGATTCATTGTAATTGTATTTTCAATTCTCCACTGCAACATATTCAATGCGACAATTTTTCACATAATGCAAATTGGTGTTTTCATCAGATCTGAGTTGTTGGGAAATCATATCTTGCTTATTTCTTCATAGTGTGATAGTTTTATCGTTACAGGTGATTCATGAAGCTGTGGGAGTACATACATCTACTCTAACATGGTATTAGAGCACTAGATCTGCAGCCGCCTTGTCTGCTTTTTTTGAAGAAACCAACCCATGCATTAGGATCTGTGAATTGTGGAGTAAATTTGACATTATCATTGAGTCTAGAGTTTTCAGAAGTGTCAGGTTTTTCTTTTGTTTTGTTAGAAAAGGCCTCCATTTGCTAGATCTTTGAGGGTTTGAAGCCACGACAGTGTTTTGCCAGATCAGAGGGGTTTTCCATCATTTTTTGAGAAATTTTGACCTTGATCTCTCAAATGGTGCATGCTAGTACAAAATGGACTTCATGGGTGCGCTTAGAAGGCCCAAAAACCCCTATTTTTATATAAAATATGATAGGGTAAATAGGGGTTTGCTAAAAATTGTTTTTTTAGTGTTTTTCGGGATTTTCAAAAAACGTTGCCAGAAAAATCCGTATGGTTGTATGGATCCGTACGGGCACCCCGATTTTCATGCCATATTTTTGATGCCTAGAACTTTTTTGAGCTGCCTCAATTTTTGTGCCATTTGCCTCGATTTTTATGTCCTCTCGATTTCGGTGCTGCCTCGATTTTCATGCCATGAAGGTACAACTGAATATTTTATTAATTTTTTAATCTTTAAATTAATAAAATATTTGGTTTAAAGCCTAAATGAGCATTTTTAGTAAAATGGCCATATCTTGAGCATACGAAGTCTTTTTTTTCAAACGAGATATCATCAAAAAGCGAGTTCCAAGATTGATGTAGTGGTACAAGTATTTTTTCTTGATTTTGTTGTTTTGATTGAGTTATAAACCCTTGAAGTCATATCATCAGTTTTCGCTTCTAGGGGCATCTCTTTTGACTCAGGTATCAATTTTTTGTGATTCTTGTGGCATCGGAAAGCTGGTTCAGTGCTCTACATAGTGATCAAGCTTATTTTTCTAGATTATGCCCTAGGTACATGTTATTCAGATTTTGGTGTTTTCACAATTTGCTTAATTACTTGGACGTTTTGGCACTTGGGAATGATCTATTTGCATCATTTGGCTCTATTTCACATGATTTTCATACAATAAAGTTAGTTTTCTCATATTTCCTCATTTGAAGAGTAATCATGGGTTTTTCTACTCACCCTTTACTTGTAATCTTGGAACGAGATAATTATGAGTCATGGGCAAAGGGCATACTTACACATTGTAGGTGGCTTAATATTTTGCCTCATTTATATGACCTCATACCTGAACCAAACACACCAAGTAGAAAAATAGCTTGGGATATCATTAGAGATCATTTAGTAAGACTTATATGTTCTAGTGTTGATTTTGACACTATGTGTGTTGGATCAGACACTGATTGTGCCCACACACTTTGGACTCATCTTTGGGAGATCCATGGAGACCCCAATCTCTCTCCATATCCAGAGGATCCTGCTTCAGATTGTCTCTTACCCATGGCTACTACAAATTATATACTCATTGATGATGCTACATTAGAGGACCTAGAGTATCTAACAGGTCTTGCACGTTCTGATGGATCAGAGGCTTGACTCCTAGTTCCTACTCTTTAGACTAAAATTACACATGCATCATCCATTGTTCCTGATGAAATTAGTATCGCCACATTGGCCCCTATGGATTCAATTCAACATCATGACCATCTTGGTCATTCATTTTCTGCTACATCATGGGATTCTTATCTTGCAGACACATCATTGTTTGTTGAGTCTCACACTACAAATCTTGAGGATTATATTGAGGAAACACATCTCCTCTATCTTGACAGTCAAATTATCACTATACGCCCACCATTATCAGTGCATTCAGAGGTTGTATTTCAGGAGTCTTCACATCAGTTTGGATTTGGCACCATTTGTTTCAGTTCAGACACAAAGAGTCTTTAGCATCCTATCATGGCACATGTCTTGAGACATATTGGTTCATCACTCTTCATAGGGTTTCTTCGACATCATCCTTTGGATCCGTTTCTTCCCAAGGGGAGGAATGTTATTTGCCACTTCAGGATCTCTTTCCAGATTTTACATCAAGCATCCACCATTGCGACAAGAGTTTCTTCATTGTGGGGGGGCCTTCTAGTCTCTTTCTATCTCTCCTATGGAGACCATTGTATATGTACTTATGTGATAGAAGTTGTCTTTGGGGGGTATCATGTAATCCACCTTCTATCCTTCTTCTATTAGTACATTACATTCTTTTTTTTCTCTCTTTTGGAGGGGAGTTTTTTTACCATTTGGTTTTCTCCTTTTCTCTAGTTATGAGAGTTTCATTTATGTACATGGGTACCTCATCAGCCGTTAGGGCGGGACCCATTCATGCATCCATTCAAGTATTTCTTTATCATAGTTTAGTTTCTCCCTAGTTCATCTTAAGGGGGGGTGTTAGAGTAATAAAGTCATCACCTAATTAATTAATTAAAATGTTTGGGTCACTTTATTCTTTATTAATTAATTAATTGGGTTACTTTATACTTTATTACACTTAAGCTAAACTTAGGAGTGCTTTTATTTCAATATTTGCTTTAATTAATTAGTTGTTTTTTGCATGATTACAACCTCTTATATTAGAACATGTTGTCTCATTCATTCCTATGAAGACACTTGTCATGTTCTAATCTAACCCTAATCTAGGGTTAGCTTTCATCCTTTTCATAAGGATTGATTCATTGTAATTGTATTTTCAATTCTCTACGGCAACATATTCAATGCGACAATTGTTCACATAATGCAAATTGGTGTTTTCATCAGATTTGAGTTGTTGGGCAATCATATCTTGCTTATTTCTTCATAGCGTGATAGGTTTATCGTTGCAGGTAATTCATGGAGTTGTGGGAGTACATACATCTACTCTAACAAAAAAGAGTGTGGGGGATCCTATTTGGTTGATCATATTTGAAAGCTCACCATGAAACTTATTCCAATATGAGTGTGTCCCTCTTAGGGAAGATCCAAAATGCATTAGTTGTTCAACAAGTTGAGTGTTAGGAAGTTGTTGTATATGGATTCAAAGACTATCAATGGTGGTTGGTATGTAATTCTTTGCATTTCTCTTCACAAACATAGAGGCAAGTCCTTGGCTTTGATGGCGCATCATAAGTTTGAGTACAAAATAGCAAAGTCATGGATGGCTTCCAAATCTATTATCATGAAACCTCATTAAATGCAATACATATTCATGCATCTCAACCTATCTATAGCGGTGTTGCAAGTGTAGTACAATGCCATTTGGAAAGAGTGTGGGAAAATCCATGTCTAATAGGCTCTCAATATTTTATTCATTTATTGGTGAAGACTCAAGTGTTGGCCAATGAATAAAGTTATCAATTTCATCTCTAACTTGCAAAGCTTCTTTTACAATTTCCATCTCATGTTGCATATATGGTAATTTAGCCATAAATGAGGATGAGTAAGTTATTTCATTTTCAGGTTGATCCTCAAGAATCATAGCTTCTATGGACCTATGTGCACCAATTTGTGACTCAAAAAAGATGCCACTTTTGTTTTTTTACTCAAAATGACCATTTGGCGAGCACCAAATGAAATGCATCATTTGGAGAGCACCAAATTTGGTGCTCGCCAAATGTGAATGTTGAGGTTTTAGAATGCATTTTGTTGAAGTGTTTCCTTTTTTCTTTTTCTTTGTATTTGTCTTTCTTTGCTAGAGAAACTATTGTAGTGTAGGAAATTGTATACCTTTACAATTTCACACTTTGTTTGGGTCCCTTAATTTATTGGACTTAATTACGCTTCTAATTTGCCCAAATTATGCATTCCAAAGCCTCATTATTCCCATTTTTCGAAAGGGAAACCAATATTTAATTAATGCAATTAATATTTTAATCACCTTGGAATGTGAATGTCCTGGACTTCTAGGCCAAGACCCATTCGCTCAAGGGTGAATGGGTCCCCTTTAAGTCCTAGGACTCATTTTAAAATATGTTTTTTGTGGTATTTTAATGATTTAAATTCAATATGTAATTGTCAGCTTTTGGAATATATTTAAGAAATTACATATGTAAACACCTATAAATACATAGTCTTTTTATCAATTCAAATCTAAGGCATAATAAGACACAAAATCAAGAGATCATATGAACATATATTATTGTCAAGAGAATTCAAGAGCATATTTATCAATCATTCATTGTAGCATTTAAGATCCTAACATCATGTTCAAGATTATGTTTGTTCATGTCATCTTGTGAAGGCTAGCATGCATTGTTGATCCTAAAGCATCCAAGCATTTTCAAGTGTCCAAACCCATCAAGCAAAGCAAGATCAAGTTCCTTGGAGTGATGTGTTTGTCTTCGGTCCTCTAAGGGAAGCCATTGAAGGTGTGGTGAGTTGTAGCAAGCAAGTGTTCATTCATCATTTCCTTCTCCATTGTCATTAGGTTTCTATCAAGGTTTAATTACCAAACATGGGGTTTGACTAAGGCAAACCTCCATTAAAAAAAAAACAAAATTTCACTCTCTTTGTATGTACAAATTACAGGTTGAAGAAGGATTGAAGATCTTGAAGAGCAATTTTACATTCTTTCATTTGTTGCATTCATTGTTGTCAAGCCATGAAAACTTGGATTCAGATTTTATTTCCGACTTTTCAATAGTGGAACTTATGCAAAACAAAAGCTAAGATTTTATTTTCAACTGTCTCTCCGCTCTCTACTTCTCTCTATCTCTTCATTCTCTCTCACCCTCTCCCTCCCTCCTCTCTCTCTCCCTCCTTCCCTCTCTACTTTTCTCTATCTTCCCTCTCTCCCTATCTCTCTCTCTTCCTTCGTCCCACCCACCTTCCCTCTATACTTCTCTCTATCTAACCTATCCCTCTATACCTCTTTCCCTCTCCCTCCCTCTCCCAATCTATCCACCTTGCTGCTTCCCTCTCCACTTCACTTTATCACCTCTCTCACTCTCACTTCTCCCTCCCTCTCTCTCTCCTCCTCTCCCACTCTCCTCCCCTCTCTCTCCCCCTCTCTCCCCCTCTCTCTCCTTTCCTCTCTACTCTCTATCTCACCATTCTCTCTCTCTCTCTCTCTCTCTCTCTCTCTCTAGCTCCATCCCTCTCTATTTTCTCTATCTCCCCTCTCTCTACCTCTCTATCTCTCCCATCCGTCTCTCTCTCTCCTCCTCCCCCCTCTCTCTCTCTCTCTCTCTCTCTCTCTCTCTCTCTCTCTCTCTCTCTCTCTCTTCCTCCCACCCATCCTACCTCTCTACTTCTCTCTATCTTAACCTTCCTTTTTATACCTCTTTTCTCTCCCTCCCTCCCTCTCTTAATCTCTCCACCTTCCTCCTTCCCTCTCTACTTCTGTCTATCACCTCTCTCTCTCTCACTTCTCCCTCCCTCTCTACTCTCTCTCCCTACCTCTCCCTCCCTTCCTCCTCTCTCTCTCCTCTCTTTCTCACCCTCTCATTCCCCCCTCTCTCCCCCTCTTTCTCTCTCTCCTTCTCTCTCTACTTTTTATCTCGGCATTCTCTCTCTACTTCTCTCTATCTCACCTCTCCCTCCCTCCCTCTATTTTTCTCTATCTCCACCTCTTTATCTCTCTGTCTCTCTGTCTTCCTTCCTCTCACCCACCTTCTCTCTCTCTCTCTCTACTTCTCTCTATATCTCTCCATTATCTCTCTCACTCTCTACTTCTCTCTATCTCTCCATTATCTCTCTCTCACTCTCTCCTTCCCTCTCTATTTCTCTCTATCTCGTCGTTCTCTCTCTCCCCTCTTACCTCTCCCTCCCACTTCCTCCTCTAATTTTCTCCTATCTCACCTCTATTTCTATCTCTCTATCTTTGTCTTTGTCTCTCTTCCTCCCACCCACCTTCACATCTAAGTTCTCTATCTAACATATCCTCTGCCTCTTTTCTCTCCCTCCCTCCTCCGCTCTCTCTGTCACATCTCTATCTTACTCTCTCCCTCCCTCCTTCCTGTAAGCTTCCTCTATCGCACCTCTCTCTCTGCCTGCCACCCTCCCTCCTGTCTCTCTTTCTCTCCCATCTCTCCTTCCCTCTCTGCTTTCTTTATCTCGCCATTCTCTCTACCTCTCTCTCTTTGTCTCACCACTCTGAAATATCTGTCCTCCATACCTCTCCTCTCTCTATATCTGCATCTCTCACCTCTCTCCCTCCTTCCTACCCTGTTCACTCCCTCTCCTTCTCTCTCTCAATCTCCCCTTTCCCTTTTTGTATCATATTGGTGCATCGAGAGGGAGGGAGAGACTGAGAGAGAGAGAGAGAGGGGAAGACTCGAGAGAGGAGTGAGACAGGTGAGAGAGAGAGGAGGAGTGGGAGATATGAGCGAGAGAGGTGGTGAATTTATAAAGGAGAGGTAGGTGGAGAAGATGGAGGGGAGATAGAAGAGAAGAGGTGAAAAGGAAGAGGGAGAGGGAGGGAGGCCGGAAAGAAGAGAGAACCAAAGAGAGGAGAGGTAAATAGGATGGATTGAGATAGATAGTAAAGGGAGAGGTAGATGAAAGAATTGAGGAGATAAAAGATAATTGGTGAGAGAGATGGAAGGAGAGAGAGAGAGGGGTAGGTAGAGATAGAAGGGGGAGGAGAAGAGAAAGAAGAGAGGAGGATAGAGCGTGAGGAAGTTGATATAGAGGCAGTGGGGAGAGGGAAGGAGAGAGAGGATGGAAGGAAGAAGTGAGAGAGAGAGAAAAGGAGGAAGGTGGAGATATTAATAGAGGGAAGGAGGGAGGGAGAGAGAAAAAAAGGTATAGAGGGATAGGTAGGTAGAGAGAAGTAGAGAGGGGAGAGATGGAGGGAGAGGAAGGGATGGAGAGAGAGAGGTAGGTAGAGAAAGAGGGGGGATAGAGAGGATAGGGGGAAGGGGAGGCAGGGAGGAGGAATTGGTAGAGAGAGAGAGAGAGAGAGAGAAGAGAGAGAGAGAGAGAGAGAGAGATGTAAGTGGAGTGAAGGTGGGTGGGAAGATAGGCGGGGTGATAGAGAGGTGAAGAGGGGAAGGGAGGAGGGAGAGGAATGAACTCAGAGAGAAATGAAAGAGAGGGAGGGAGGGAGAGAGAGAGAGAGGTGAGATCAAGAGAACTAGAGAGAGAGAGAGATGGACATGTAGAGAGGTAGTTCTTGAGCTCAAGGGGGAGAGAGTTAGATAAAGGGATGCAGATAGTGAGAGAGAGAGAGGTCTAGAGCATAAGAGATGAACAATGAGTGAGATAGAGAGAGAGAGAGAGGAAGATGATACAACTTGTTGATTACTAAAATTTGACTTCCTGATTACTAAAACTTGGCATGTTGATTGCTACAATTTGACCTCCTAATTACTAAAATTTGACATGTTGATTACTAAAATTTGGCATGTTGATTACTGAAATTTGACTATTTGAAAAATTATAAAATCTTCCAAAAACTAGAATTTGCATTATAACTCAATGAGATCTCTGAAACCACTCTCAAACATCCTGAAACTATATGTACAAATATAAAAGTATAAGAAAGTAAATGTCCATATCTAAATGTAACCTTATACTTAAATGTTGATTTCATGTATATAGTTCAACTAACTAAGAAAGACAAAGACAAAGAAAAATAAAATAAAATAAAATACATTAAAAAAACTCATCATTCACATTTGGCTAGTGCCAAATTTGGCGCTCACCAAATAAAAATGCTATTTCATTTGGCGAGCGCCAAATGGATTGCATTGGGAAATACCAACCCTTTTGGTTGGATTTTCCTTGGGAATCACCATTTCATGCCAAGGATGCGATTTTTTGAAAGGGTGAGAAAATTTCACACATTTTTGGTCGTGCTCTCCATTAGGTTTGCATGTATTTCAATACAAATTTATAAAAATACTGTGATGAAATTAGGCTCTCTCCTAGCTATCTAAATATGTAATTTTTTTTACGTTTTGATTATGTTAAGGTTTTTATCTATAACTTCTCTTGTTAGTGCCTTCATTTTTTGTCAAAAACCAATATGTGCTAGTTTGGATATATATTTTTACTCATTCATCGGATTTTGAAACAAATTACATTTCTAGAAACTAGACTCCATTCTACATGTAATGAAAAAAAATGATATTCGATTAGTTTTCAAAAAAACTGAGGAGCACACTCAAATTTCAATTTTTAGGATGTGTCCACTTCAAAAATTAGTAAAATATTTTATATTCATTAAAAAAAATTCTGAAAAAAATGGCAGAAACTACATGGTGTTTGCTAATTTCTCACCATTACAATTTTTGAAATTCTAAAAAATAGTTAACTTTTTAGGGAGGCCACAACAGGTGCTATGCTATTTTTTTAATAAAAGTAGGACCACTTTTGGTGGCCCCCCTTTTTCAAACCTTTAATCTTCATTATTTTCAAAAAACAATAGTAGCTTAGAAAGTAAATTCAGAGCACTACAACTCTTTTTCTTGTTGCATCTTCAAATTTTGAGCATAACTATCTTCATTTTCTCATCAGAATTTGTTGATTTCAAAAAAAAAATGTGGCATCTTAAGAGCCATTTTTGTGTCACAACTTGGTGCACATACCCCTATGTCTAGTGCGACCATATTGTCACTATCAATATTGATGGTATGAAGCATGTTTGAAATGTTGATACTTGTTTTAGGGAGTTGCGCAAGCAAGTCAACATCCACTTCAACATCTTTGTAGTAAGGGTCATACATGATTTTGTAGTGTAATCCAACCCACACATGACTTCTACTTACATAGAAATCATAATGGTTACCTTGTGTGTGGAATCTTTGAACCACTAAGACATCTAAGTTTACAATTTTATGTGGAAGATATCGTGCTATTATTTTTATATCTTGTGGAAAACTAATGGTGTGACCACTATATTTATATTGCTCTCCATGAACGTTGGTTACTTGTATAATTGGACTTACTCGTGCTATGACTATTTCTTCCTCTTGTGTAAGTTTTTTTAGCTCGTTTAGTTGCTTCCCTAAGTCCATATTGTTAAATGATGAGAATTAATGTCTTGCTTTCTCATGAAAGCATCTAAGACAAATTGAACCATTGTTTGTTGAATTGGTATGTATTTTGGGGTAGCATTCACTGCATATTATGCATGTTTGTAAGTTTGATAGTCCATCTATTCTATTGTGAAATCTTTTACAAGCTATGATCGTGTCATTGCGGAGATTGTGCATTGTTTGTTATGAGCTCATTTATGCAGAATGGGCATAAGGGTGTTTAGTTTGGGATGTTGTAGATGTATGCATTGCAAGTGTTTGATGGCATGAGTCTTGGATGGTTTGTTTTTCTATGTGTTGCATATGACAATGAATACTTATTTCTTCTTTATGTTGCAAATAACAGTCTTGACTTCTTTTATGGGACTTTGTTTGAGAATTTGTTGGGGTGGAGCTCATCATCTGTAAAGTAAATCATAAGCCTAAGTATCAGTGATATGAGGAACAATAATATCTAGAATTTAAAAAAAAAATATGAATGGAAAAAGTGTGTCAATTGTATGAAATGCATTTTTACACTTATCCTAATTTGACTCTTGTATGAGATATGATTATTATGCAATATAAAGAAATAACTTGAAGAAGCATAGTAGAAACATAATTTACTTGAGAACTATATAATTTGAACTATGTATACATGTGAATGAATTGACATATATGTAAACTCAAATATATAAAATTTACAATATATATTAATCGTCAAAATATGCGTTTACATAACATGAGAAAATATTATTATTATTGCACATATAATTGAGTTCACCTAACAAGAGGGTGTTTTCACCAACAAAATCTATCTTATCAACCTTTGTGATTGTTGATTTTAATCATCCCTGAACACCACTAGAATCATATGCAAGTGAGAGGGTGAAAATAAATTGTTTGAATAACTCATTTGATTACAATCTCCATCAATTTCTGCTTCCTGATTGTATTGTAGCATATATAACTCCTCTGCAGACATACCGACAAGGTTGGTGGCCGGTTCTTCAAAAGCAATAGCCCATAATGTTTTGTATGATCTACTAGCTTGAGTTGAAGTATGTATGAAATGTAACTTTGCACTTTGAACAATACCATGTTTGATCATCATTTTGCACAGCTTTTTTCTTACATTGTTTTCCATCTACTTCAACCAAGGACCAAACAGGTATAAGGAGGAGGCATTAACCCCTTTGGAGGGGAGGCAACTTGGATATATTGTGATTCTTGTCTTGGATTTTCAAGAGACCTGCCTACAAGGACAAAATCCCTAGAAGGTAGTTTGAGAGAATTAGAGAACCAACTGTGAGTAGGTCAAAGCGCGACTGGATCAATCATAGCTCATTGTCACCATCATTGAAGCTGTTTTATGCTATTTGTGCAATAAGTATGATCGCTTGGATTAGAATTTAAGGAGTATTCAACCATTCGGCAGCAAACTGACATCAGATTTAAAGTAATCACAACTATCAACACTAACCGCCATCTCCACAGCTCGACACCAGAACAACATATACTTCTAAGATTCCTCTAGCAGCCAAGGAGGAGACAAAAAGTGAATCTGAAGACAGGTTACATTTGTAATTCCCTAAATTGTTTATGTCAGATATGGAAACCCTAGATCTGCTGCGCCTTACATTCTGCTGCAATTACCATACTTGGCTACGGTGGCAAATGAGGAACTAAGTGACCGTATGCAAGGGACAAGTTACTGTATTTTTAGGTTTGGATATAATTTATTATGAGAGATTATGACTTGATTAAATCTGGAACTTGTACTGTAGCAAATGGACTAAGTTAGGCATTTCTAAAATTTCTGTACTCTGTGTTAAATCTGGTGAGCTTGGACAATTGTAATTATTTCTTCATGTGATTGAAGACTTGCATGAGACTAATAGAAAATCTGGGTTATGTGATTTAACTATTCATAATTAGACAGCAGATTTATTACTGAATGAACAACTAGATTTAGTTTTCAGAATTGATTTACTTGAAATTGAGCTAGTAGTGATAACTGAATAAACAATAAGTCTAGCAAAACCCTAGATCAAAGCTTTTAGGTGTGCCCTAGGATATTACACCCTGGTTCACACAAACATCACACCTTTCAAATTCCTGACAAGGTTGGTTGCATTTGCAAAACGAGTGATTCCAAGGTCCTCACATTAGGATCAAGGCACTGTAATGTGGTCTTGCACGCTTGGACCTGCATTCTATGCAATGTTGGGCTACTTAACCATTAATGCTAGTTACCACCTCTGCTCGAAGAGCAAAGAAATTAAGCTTGAAGAGTAGACAAATCATACTGCTACTGTGCACACCAACCAAACAGCTGTGTCTCTGTTTTGGGTCCATCCAATATATAGGAAGGATAAATCATATAAACTACTTAATTTTCCTTTAGTGTTACTGTTATAACATTATTTCATTTAGTAAGTTAACTTACACTTTTTGCTTGTTAGTTGTAGTGAATTTATTTCATTGTCTCTTATTTAATGGTTAAGAATTTGTCACAAGTGTTCTTACAAATTGAATTCAAGATGCCTCTCTATACATTGAAGACATTCAATTAGTGGTAATATAGGAATCACATATTTGTAATAGAGGACTGTCTTATGTGTTTTTTTGTCTTATTTTCTATTATCAAGTGGAGATTATTTTGATGATTTTAATAAATTGTATGGCATGGCCTTCCTGCATGTAAGGTTATTTCTCCATTAAATTTACCAACTAATTGTTGTGTAGTAATGTTTAATTCAAACCTTACAGTTAAGGTTTTATCATAGGCGCCTTCTATGTTTCAACACCAACAATACACTAGAATAGCCTTAACTGCTATAAGAGTCTCAATGAATAAAATTCCACTAGTAATGTTTAATTCAAACCTTACAATTAAGGTTTTATCATAGGCCTCCTAAGTTCCAACACCAACAATACATTGGAATAGCCTTAATTGCTGCATACTTTTAGTTTCACCAGAAGACAACCTTCTGTTGGAGTATAAAATTCCAAAATATACAATAGAAAAACTTTAAACTACGAAGCATCTCAATAAGAGTCTCAATGAATAAAATTCCACATTAATACAAATATTGAGATGATACATTAAAAGATAAAATTATCATGGATAGACCATAGACATTGAAATAGTTACTAGATAATGGACATAAATAATTTTTTAACCTTGTTAATGTTTTTTGCTATTGATTTGGGTAGATATTTATCGTAGCTCAAAAATGGCCCAAGAAATGTTAGTTTCCTAGGAAATGGGTTTTAGCTCCATATCTTGCAATATAGATTATAGGCATGTCTCTCACAAAGCTTGTGGCATGTCAATCACCCTTTTTCTTATGAAGTTCTCATAAAACATTTTTCTATTTCTTGTGTTTCTCTGATTGCTGCTATCCTTTCAGTGCTAACGAACAAACTAGAAGCTTAATACTGAATTTTTTGTTTGAGAACTAATCTAAGCTATCCTTCTACCAATTGTACTTATCCAAGAAACTATGGTGTAATGCTAATGGCAGGAAGCTCTGAGATGGTAACCTAGATTCAAACTGCTCTCAGTAAAGTGTGAACATGTAGCAATGTTGTGATGTATGGTTATAGGATAATTTGTGCTTGAATTGTGTTCACAAATATTATGAATGGGTTGTGATCTTCCACACTGCATAGATGGAGATACATTTTGTTACATTGAAATTGTATCTTATTTGGTTTGTTTCATTGAATCCTTATGGTTTGGAATCTCTTATCATTT
>VDFB02043925.1:0-10055 GCA_007258455.2 Sequoia sempervirens
CCTCAATTAGGGTAAGAAAGACATAAATAATTATGTTTCTCCTTTATTAATTGGTGGAATCTTCTGGCTTCTTGTGAGATTATCCTAATATGAATTTTATTTCATGTTTTAGTGGATTTAGGGAAAAATCATAAAGATAATATTTGAGGGAATGAAGTTTCTTGACTAAAAAACTATGTGTACAGTCTGTGAACAAAGTAATTATGAAGGTTAAGCCCTTAGGGTTTTGTGAAAATACTTTGTAAATGGACTTGGATGCTTTGAAGAGCATATAATATTCAAACTAAACATGTATCAAGCATTAGACAAGTATACTTTGGTCAGGATTTAGTAAAGCAACAAATCCTTATGCAAATCAGGCCTAATTAGGCCTAAATCTGTCTGAGACAACAATATTTGAAACTTGTGTTGTAAAATTTTTGATACCCATTTTGAATATGTTTTAGATCTGCAAGGAGGGCATTGAAAAGTGTGGATAGACTTGTGTAATAGTGCTTATATTGTGAATGAATCCCTGACAAATAGGTTGGAAAACCTACAAGCGTTGCAAACAGGGTATGAAGGAACCAGTGAAATTAAGAACTTTAAGCGATTTTGATGATTAAGTGCGAGTTCTTGGTTGTTTTGGTTAATAGATTACCAAGGTATAATTTGATCTCATTTGATATAAGGTTTGGTGTAAGCATGAAGTTAAAAATTCCATTGCTTTGACTGATTTGTTTAATAATAGCCTTGTTTTGGAGACTAAAATGAAAGTACCGTATATGATTCTGTTAAATTGTCAAGAATAAAGGATGGGAGATGGTTTAAATTTGTTTGAAGTGAAATGGAATGGAAATTGTGTGGTCTATATTAGCTTAAATACTGTTTTGGGTTAGATTACTTTATGTTGAGTTGAAATTGTGAAGTTTAGGAGAGTCATAAAGAGAGTTAATGGTAAAATGAAAGGGCAGACTGGGTAATTTTTTTTTTTGATCAAGATGAAGTTGAATAAGGTGTTTGAAGGTATGGTAATGGTTTGGAAATCTAAAGCAAAATTTGAGTGTTTGTGTTGAGTTTTGTGAAGGAAAATATAGTTGAATAAGTGTGTCAAAAGAAGGAAAGTTCAAGATTGTTTGTGACTTGTCAAATGAGATTGTGTAAGTTTGTTTCCTTCCTCTGACTCTACATCATGTACTTCCATACGTTCTCTTATGGATAGGCACTAGGAATTTTTCATTGCACTCACAAACAATGTATCATTTTTAGTCCCTTTGATCATTTGTGGACCTCAATATGTAAATTTATTTCATTGAAGTTTAGAAATTTGAACCCTAGTGAACTTCGTGTGCTGTTAATAGTGAGATTTAACACCAATGTATAAGTAAAAATATATAAGATAGATACAAAATTAGTTCAGGCCAAAAGCCATTTTATTGATGGAACATCTGCTTAGTTGTTCCAGCCAGGAACCGATTTTCGTTAAATTGCCGGTTTGTCAATGGGACATTGGCTTGAATTGACCAAAATATATCATGCAACACCTCAATGGGAACAAACGGACTCCAAATCATTGTACTTGCAACAAGATTTCTAAATGTGGGGGAAAAATCACTTACAGTCATTGTCCCTTGGTCGATTTTCCCTTTCTGAGTGCCCTCACCTCTCACTCTGGCTTTCCTCTTGCCAAATGGCTCCTAGTCTTCCTCCTCAACTCAATGGCCTTGCAACACTCATCCAGTGAAGTCCTCAGAAAAAAGAAATACCTAGGGGGTTAAGTCACCTAGTTCTTAATTACCCAACCTCAGTTGGGGTCTCGATTAGGCATGCTGTAATTTATTATACACAGTAACTGCAATTACAAGAACTAAAAATATATATGATTTATACAAAATATATGCTATGTCAACATATAGTTTATTTATTTTCTACAAATACATGAATTTTTGGCGGCTTGCTATTATATGGTTGGTTTCCTCTTTCTTCTCAATTTTATTGAATTGATTTCTATTTGTGATTGAATATTATCTGGTCCTAGTGATGATTGTTAAAAGGCTTATGATGTCGATGTTTTAATCATGATGGATCTAAAATTAGTGAAATACTACTTATTCGTTCGGCTATGATATTTTTTCATTTAAACATCATGGAAGAAATGCTTGCAATCAATGTCTTATTAATGTAGCCTACAAGGTTTCTTTTCCTAGTTTTTTTTGGTCCTATTCTTGTTATGAATTATTATTTTTACATTGGTCTATTACAGTAATGGGGAGCATATGTAGTGAATTGATTCTTTTAGTCTCTTTGATTCTTGTGTCATGTGGGTTTCTTCTGTTATATGATTCTGGTGATTATTGGTTTAAAACACTCTTCTATTAACATGGATATGGTGCCAGTGTGGGTGAGAGGATTTTTGAATATGGAGAATGGTTTAGGAAAAGCACTCCCTTAATCCAAAGTGGGTATTTCTTGTCATTGGAGATATGTGCAGGAACTTTAAAAATTAATTATATTCCAATCTAGTTAATATTATTTATCTAAAGCATGCAAAAAGGCACTTAGAATATGCTACTTGTGTATAAAGAAGATTACAGGTGATAATAAAGTCTTGATCCATTAGGGTAGGAAAAACTAGATGCATTGGTACAAAAGGTTCCATTCAACTTGGAGGAAATGGATAATTACCTAAGGGGATAATGTGAGATTGGACCAAGTTTATATTATGATACAAATAGCTTGGGAAAAGGGATGATGAAATGGTTTAGTATGGGAAATTGTAGAGATAAATATAACACCAAGGGAAGAACACGAGAACTAATTTTAGCACTATGGATTAATCCAAGACTCAAAATTCCACTAAGAGGCATCCCTTACCTCTTAAATTAATTCCATAGGTGGGTTTATCCTCCAATATAGTGCCATTGGTTAGCTTATCATGTGAACTTCCGCTATAAGTAGGATTACCATACACTTTCATAACATACATGTGTGGTTTCAAAAGGTTTATACATTCTTGTGAATTTGAAAGAAAGGCATGTTTTGACTTTTCCAATAGGTGTTCAAGGTTAATTTTACTTGGTTTTAGCATTAGAGCATGACAAACCTTGTGGTTAGGTTCCATAAACAAAATATACTCATTTTTTTAGCCTCCTATTATCATCTTTATATTCAATGAACTTTTTAAAGGTCATCTAAATATTCATTGCTAATGAAAATGCACAAACTAATGTGTAATAGATCCAAGGTGAGGCTTAGAGAGCCTCATCTTTTGAAACCATTAACCAAAGAAATGCTAAGAAAAATATATGAAAGAGACGAAGAATATGGCAACCTGTATTATTAGGAAGGATGAGATTCCTTTATATAGCATGACCTCATGTTTGAGTTTTGAAACCCTCCCATATCTTCAACGCATGCGTCTAGCCTAACCATGTCAAGTTTCACTGCATACAAGCACAAATTGAAAAAATTTCAACGTTGGCCCCATTCACATGTCACTATGCGGGGTCAACATGAGGAAGTGCTAATTTTTTGGGAATGAAATAACCAAAGATACGATCAAATAATATCTAATCATAAATAGTCGTAGAGTAATTAGGATTTGATCATATGGAAATTTCTATGAGAGCTACAATAGTTGTAACATCATGAATTAAAAACATTAAAAAGTACATGAATTAATTATGTAATGGCATAAAAAATTAAAAACATCATGAATTAATTACATATCCATATAAGTCAAATATAATTCTATCAAGAAATCAATATCAAATAGATAATATTATCACATAACTCATAAATTTCAATGTCATTGATCTTCTTCTTCATCCAACTCTTTTTCTGTATCGTCCAATCCAGATTCAACATTGTAAGGATTGGTCATATCATCATCATCATCGTCATTGATATCAGTTTCGATAATGTCATCATCCACATGAATATCATCTTCATGAACATTAACTCTTACATCATCATGATCTAGTTCCTCTTCTTTGACATCTTTGTCAGGCACATCATCAACTAACTGTTGATCCTGATCATCATCTACACCATCTTCTAGTTTTTCAGTATCTTCTTCTTACACCACATTATACTTTATCGGCTTTCCTCTTGGATCATGTCTAACAACAAAAGACCAACCTAGTTTACCTAGAACCTCTGAGTAAAATACTTGCTCACATCACAGCCTATACCATTGGATGATGAATAAAACTAATTTGAAGGACTTAAAGTCACACTCAAGTATATCATCCAAAATCCCATAGTATCAATTTTATGAGACTTCTGGATGTATGTCGCTTCTAGATGAAACATTAGTCACCTGAAAGACTGTAGTTATCCCAGAATCACAGGTTTTCTTCATTTCATCCAACTTTTTGATTCAAAATTTATGACCATTGCACCACATAGCGTTGTGGTGTTTCACCTGCAATTTGTCAAACATGTAAAAATTATTGCATCATCAATTGATAAACATATTTATTCTTGACTGAATGTATGCAAAGAAAAAAAAACTTAACATACATACACATCAATATAATTGAAAATAATTAAATAATATGGGTGATTAATATATTTATACGTACTTGTTTATCTCTTAAACCATATGCTAAATCAATTTTCGTTGGTGTAACATTGGAATATCCATTACGATGAGCTTCCTTAGCCAATGAAGCCACACCTTCCCATGTTAATGTGCAACCGGATTGTTAACATTGTTCAATCTATACTGTCATCCAATCAAGATTGTTTGCGACGTACAAATGTAGTGCATCCCACTCTTGACCAACTATATAAAAAAAAATGAAATTAAAATATGACGTATAATTAGTTAATTACCATGGTATACGACCTTAATTTATAACTGATGTACATGAAAACCTAACATGCCACTACCAATGATCTTATTATCTTTTGTTGTTGGATGAATTCAAATTAAAGGAGTATGCACAAAGAATGAATTATGACCCTGAAGGGTACATACACTCTTGTAAGAAAAAGAATAACCTTAGTGGATACACCCATGTTCCTATATCGGGGAAAGATGTGTTTAAGAACAAAGAAGACAAAGAAGCAGAGGAGGTTATAGAAAACTTCATGGAGTTAGAGAAAATAAAACAAAGGTTGCAAGAAATGGATGATTCATCTAAAGAAGAATCTATGGGAGAAAATGAAACACAATCATAGTAGAGAACAGTCTCTTGGATGATGAATGATGAATATGAAGAACTCCTTGACAGGGACTTAGAAGTAGCTAAGGAACTGTGTGTAGATGAAGATGATAGGCTTACAACCTATGAATCCTTTATTTCTGTTAATGAGTTTGTCAAGTCAAGAGAATTTAAATATTTTTTATATAATTACAAAGGCAAAAGGTTGAGGGAATCCATCCCAAATATTACACTTGAAAATGAACAACAATTGATGAAAAGGTTGAAAGATGATATAGACAATGAAGTGCAAAACATGACCATTGAAAGGGGTAGATAGTTATTACTTGAAGCTGGTGTAATAGTATTTCCTTGTTGGGACCTCAGTGCATCTTTAATTTTTGATAGTTTTTTGCATAACAAGGAGAATACAAGTGAAACAAAGAGGGTGTGAAGGAAATTTACATAGGGTCAAGATTCAATCCTGATGAAAATTCAATGTTGATATGGGCACTATACCAACCTCACAAAAGGCCAAAGATCATCAATATCAAAAAATCCTTTGGACACATGATGACCCTTAAAGTTGGGGAATATGACCTTGTGGATTTAGCAGACATAGGCATAAGCATTGCTAAGTTCAACAAGGCACAAACAATACAGTTGATGAAAGAAAGAAATTATTACAAAATGAAAAGTGAAAAATCATATTTGGAAACTACTGCCATGAAAGATGCCAGAATGAGGATCACCCCTGTAATTGATACAAAATTGCATAGTGAATATGAGCAGTTGCAGAAGAACATCAACAACTAGTAGAATAGATGAAGGACCTTCAGTTTGACATTATGGAAATGATGTTGCACAAGAGATTTACAAACCTGAAGATATGCCTTGATGATTTTTGGCATGTTCGCAAAAAGAACTATGAAGCCATTCTTGAGCATGGGAGAGTGAAAAATAGATTGGGTACTAAGAGACATGATATGTGCAACTACATGAGGGATTTGACACCAATTTCATCTCAGCCATTGACACAATCATGAGAAAGCATGAAAAATATGATACTTCAAGAAGCATTGGATATAGTGAAAGAAGAAGGGCTATTGTTGGATGGAGCATGCAAACATATGGAATTGACGATAAAGCTCGAATATGAAGCCTGAAATGCAATGCATGATGTGGATACCCATACCTTGGAGGAGTATAAAAAACATCTCTCAGCGGCTAAGTCAATGTTAGGAGAAGATTAAATTGTTTTATAAGTTTAATTAAGATCAATAGTTTAATTATTTGCCAAAAGACAATCCGAAGAGACACCTTTGTTGGGTCTTCTTCTTATATATATGAAATTCAAATTGTAATATTTGATCATCAACACTTTTTAAGATTTGAATACTTTTCAATAGTGAAAGAGTTTTTTTCTGGAGTAATACAATACTAGTACTTTTCTATTTGTGCGTGGAAGATTCTTCCATTTGGACTAGTTCTTTGTTGTTTCTTTTCAAGCAATTGAAGGCAATGTGAAATGCATTCTAATTAATCTCCATGATCATATTATAATTACCTCTCACTTTCCTCAATCTACCTTACCCCATTAGGTACTCCCCTTTGAATTTGTTAATGGAGTTGGGATCCCAAATGCGATCTACATGGATCTTTGCTGCGAACTTAGGAAGATATTTAGTAATGTACACCATGGTCTGGTATACCATATATCCCTCCACCATAGAACCCTCAGGATGTGATCTTTGTCTAACCAAAGTCTTCAAAAATTTCAAGTGCCTCTGAACCATCCACATTGACCTTGTGTGTACAGGTCCACACAATTCAATCTTCTCAACTTTCTATATGAGTTAGTGTTCTTGTGCATTTTACACATTAGATGAGGAATTTTTCTCCTCCAATAATTTATATCTTCTTTATGGATTTCTTTAGATGACAACCATCTACAAATGATTCAAGGCACAAATATATTAACGAGATTTAACAAACATATACAATATATTACATAACAAGTAAAACAAATGGAAAATATAAGATCTATACAACGAATTGAACAAATATCGCTACTTACCTCATGTATTTTCCAAGATCATATATAAATTTCTTGACATTTCATTGTCGGGGTTGTGGGAGAGATAGAGGTAGAGCGATGTTAACAAAGGTAAATGATTTTTCTTCTTTTTCCTAAACTAAAATACTTATAATACCACAGAAAAGTACATGCTAATATACAAATATATAAAATATACCGGAATAATTACCTTAATGAGAACAATGCGATCATGCATTTTCATCCACGATCCAATTCCTTTATTTTGTTGTATTGTTTTATCGTATAGCGTCTGGGAAGTGAATTTTTCATATGACTTCTTTATAGCATTGCTTGTTGTACATTGGCTGTATGCGGGAGGACCTTATATTAATTTGGTATTCATTGTTATTTGAATTGAATGACATTTTTCCTATTTGAATCAGTGGCTTCTAAATGTCTCTCTAGAGAATTTTGCAATTTTTCTATCATACTGCCAATATTTTCCATAATGTTTCTGTTATATTCTTTCCGATATGCATTGTATCAAACAAATGCACAATTTGTAGCTGCTCATAGTAGGGCAACCTCCTAAATTGTCTAGGATAACTTTTCAGTCCCTATGGAAGCTGACCATTAATTCCTAGACGACCTTCATGAAGCATATAAGTTAAACAAACTAACAATGACAATCATTGTCAATTACAACATGAGTAAACAAAACACAATATAAAAATATAAATTCCAAACATATCATATATGATAGATAAACAATTTGATCTGATGTATAACCTTGACAATTAATTCTGTTATATTCCAACTTTCATAAGCGAGGTGTCATTCTTCGTGGTTTTCATGTAGTCTCTTCTTTCCCATTGAAAAGATGTTTTTTAGTAGTTCGATACTTATGATTTCTATAGAGGAAGTTCCTATACTCATCAAACATCTGCTTTCCTAAACCTATTGAATGATGAGATTTCATCTTTGGACCACAAACTAGATATGCAAATTTTCCCTTTGTTTGAAGACCTGCAAGATCATATATAATTGGATTAAATATGTCAATTTTTATAATTATATGTGATGAATAGATTATTTAAAAAAAATGTATGATATCTACTTCATAAAATTAAATATCATTAAAGTGTAGTTGAACGTTATAACATACCACAAAAATGTGTTAGCCCTGGGGCATCATGAATTTTCCATACAAGCATTGCATGGAATTGAAATTATTTTTGTCCTATTGGTCTAGAGACGTCATACATAGTGATGCCATTCCATAACTTTAGTAACTCATTGATAAGAGGCTCGATATATGTACATTCATATCTTTAACTTGGTACTTACCTAGTTGAATGCATATAAACATTACATAATTATTATAACCATTTCACTCCAATATATATAAATTAATGTACATGACTATTAAATGAAAAAAATATAAGTCATTATGCAACAAATACGACAAATGAGATGCTACTACATTAAAGAAAATTGATGTAAACAAATACCTGGAACAATCATTTCCAACATTATGTGCTCCCTCTTTATTGACTTCCATGGAGGAATGCTATTGTTGATAACAAAAATAGGCCACATCGAGTAAATAGATCTCAGCTCTCCAAATGGATTAACATTGTCTGCTACCAATGAAAGCTTGAGATTACGAGGTTCTTATTTAAAGTGTGGCAATTTTTCCTCCATGTCCCTAAATGCAGAACCATCCACAGGCATTCGAAGAATGTCATCTCCACTTATATTTTGTGCATGGTAATCCATAAATTGCGCTAAGCTTTCACACCTAAATAATCGTTACATACGTGGAATAATGGGAATATAACAAAGAACCTTGCGAGGCACCTTTTTTGTTAGTTGATCTATTCGATATCTACTAATATGACATTCTAGGCATTCTATTGCAAATTCACGTTGTTTATGATATATAATATGATCATTGGGATATGAATTTATTGCTTGATACTCCATTCCAATATCTTTCATAATGGCAGGAAAATCTTGATATGAGTGAGGTAAAATATTTGATGATGGTAACAAAAATTCACCTATCAATCTACAATTTTTTTTTTTTTGTTAATATAAATAATATTAATGTTACATATTTCATCCTTTACTTACTAGTGATGAACTAACAAAAATAGATGAAAAAGATGACATATATGACATACCTTAACATTCGTGGGAATTACTGTGGATGACCATTCATGCTGAGAAACAATACAACGAGAGAAGAGTTGTTTGGGAGCCTTCATAAAGGGGCTGTATACCTTCTCAAAGTATAGGTAAATCCTTGAACATCATCAAGTCATCTCTATCATCATGATCAATTGTGCCACTAAATATGTCGCCCGGATCATTGTACCATCATCTTCAAGCTGTGTTTCTAGCACGTGATCTTCTTCCATGGGATCATTAACCATCTTCAATATTATATGACCTCCTTGCAAAACACATTCTTGTTTTGTGATAATCCATATCATATTTAGTTTATTTATAATAATAGTCGACACAAATAAACCATGATCATGATCAAATGATTATATATATATATATATATATAATGTTAAAATGATATAAACATTTACAAATTCAATCAATATAAACACATATAATGAACAACTTTCCAATGGATGATAATCATACCCCCCTTCAATGTTACCATGCTGCCTACAATGTTTCTCATTTGTTGTGATTAAAAGTCTTCTCGTCTTTAAGCCCTTGCAATTATTGCAAGGGCAATAACATTTTCCATCACCCTTTCTTTTCAATCTATCCCACAATCTAGCAAGTGTCTCTTCATTTTGTTTTGCACTAATATTATCTGACATTATTTTTCTTTACCAAGCCTGAATATTTAGATCTTCAAAAAA